>CAUEEP010000481.1:0-47189 GCA_958450365.1 Mesorhabditis belari | reverse complement strand
GAACAGTCGCCACAAGAGGCCGAGCAATTTCTTCGTCGAAGCCGTGTAGCTGGACGGCGTACAGAAGCCGTTTGTGTTCATTAAGTGAGTTTTGGTGATATTTCTCAAGAATTTTTGCACTTGAACTGCGTAGAGCATGTGAAATTTTGCTTATTAACATAATAAATTCAATCTCAATAAGATTTTGACAAGATCGCTCTCAAGAATTCCAGAAATAAGTAGCGTGCCGAGTGCGGCTGTGAAAACTCTCCAACAGAGCACATCAGAGCACTTAAATCAAGACTATTATTAAGCTTGAAACTGAAAACAAAGTAGAACAAGAATTGTATTTGATTACAAGGTTTCAATGAGCTTTTGACGAAAAAAATGTCAGCAACCAATTCTTCAAAGGTTCACCTGTCGATGAAAGACTCGAGAAGCCATACTTGAGCATCAACTTCTCACATTCAGTGCTCTTTCACGAGCCAGAACCTCCAGAAAATGTTTACGAAATTTGAATTTGAATATGAATATGACAAAAGACAAAAATTTAAAGAGCTTTGAGTCAATTTGACACACTAAGAATGATAATGATTGGCTGTTTGACGACTCGTCAAACAACTGTTTCATCAAACGACTGTTTGACGACTTTTGAATCGAAATGATCAGGAAGCTGATTTTCTGGCATAGTTTCTCAAGTTTTCGTCTCTTTTTCAGAGAGTGACTCCACTGATTGAGTGGCTTTAAAACCCAAAAATGAGATTAGCAAAACAAGACAAAAAAACACTTCTACCTTTTTTGATTGATTACTCAAGTTTGAGGCTAGCATTAACCCCAGGTTTTGATGTTGATTTTGATGCTTTGGAGACTAGATTTTGAAGTTGCTGTTTTTTCGTAAAAACACTCATTCTATCAAAAATTTTTGGCCTTTTGAAAACTTTCATCTGCGTGAGACAAAAATGTCACGAGAAAAAGTCGAAAGAGATTTCAAAGAATACAATTTTCACGCCGCTAATTGAGCTTTCTGTGGGAAAATATGGGTATTTTTTTATGTGACAGGCTTCCTCGTAACTCACTCTGTCGTTTCTGAATTTTGTGAAGCTTTTCTTTCTTGGCTTTACACAAATTTTTCAATCAGTAAAGTGCTGATTTCTTCTTTTGATTTTTAAAAAAAAGTACTTAGTAATAGAAATGAACTAGGTCTAGAATAGAAATGTACTAGGTCCTTTACATATTTTCATTCAGTTTTCCTCTCTCATAACTTATAACTACATTAGATTAGATCTCATAACTACAGTAGGCTAAAGTTTTAAGAGTTTGATAATGTTCACTAAACTTTGGCACATAATTTCTTTATAAAATCTTGGCCTGAAAATTGACAGCTTACATGATTTTGATCATGTAATGATTTTACAAGGTGTTCAAGAATTACGAGCACCTTTTCTCTAGTAAATAGCTCCGTCTAGAGTTAACCATTTTCCATAAAACTTGCTAGAATTTGCTGCTTATTTTCAACACTTTACTTCCATACTTTAAAATTACCATTTTAAAAAAAAAGAAACTTAAAACTAGCAATTCTATAGTATTAGGTTGGAAAGAAGGTTCTCGGAAAAATTTTGACTGGAATTTCTTAAAAACGAATCCAACAATTCAAGAACGTTTTCTTCTATTATTTACAAGTCGACTCCAAGAAATTACTCGTAAAAAATGACTGCAGCTTTTCCTTAAAATTTTAGAGATTTTTGAAAAATTATTAGGTTCCAGCTTAAATTCAGTTCACTTTTTGCACCAGAAAAAGTATGAGAAAAATTCCTTATAAGGTAAACTAGCATAAATGAGCAATACGATCTATAATCTCTATTTTTAACCAACAAATTTTTTATAGAGAAGCTGTATTTCAAAAAATCATTTTTTAGTGTCATCTTCTTGGCACTGAGCGCTTGCTAAAATAGGTGATTCTGAAAAGTTAAAGCGTTAAATAAAATTTGCCTTAATCACAAATTTTCCCTATTTTAAGTGATTGATTTTAGGTTTTGAATGGAACCCATTGCTTATCCATTAACCCATTAAAAACTTGTTGAAAGGCTGGTCACTCAAGTCATTTCAATCACTTCAGGTGAAGAAATCTCTGATTTTTTTACCTAAAGCCCACTCTGATTATTTTTGTCAAAAACTTTTTGAAATATAGCCAAGTTTATAATAAAATCTGGAAAGAATTCATGGCTTGGTTTTTGAGAAATCAACATGCAAACTTTTTCCGAGGACTTTCTTTCCAACCTGATACTTACGATTTTAAATTTTAACAGCGGAAAAAAGGAGATCCAGTATTGCTTTACTGCTAAATCTAATGACTAACGATTTTCTTAAAACTTTAAAACCTAACCAGCTATTATTAATCTTTGCTATTTATCTAAATACTTGTATTGACATTTATTATGGTAGCTTATAGTTAGTTTTGACCAACGTTTCATTATACTAACTTGTACAGGATGTTCAAGAATTATGGGCACTTTTTCTTTAGTGCCTAGCTCCGGCTAGTTATTATTGGCAATTAATTAATTATTGGTAACTTTTTTGGTAGAATTTACTGCTTATTTTCAACACTTTTGTTCAATATTTTACTCAGAAACTCAAAATTAGCAATTCTCCAAAAATCCGCTTCAGGTCCGCTGGAATGCGGTTCCTTGTAACCAAATTTTGAACTTGAAGAGTTACTTTAATAATAACTATCCGATCATGGATGAAACACTTGTAAATGCCTAAATTACAAATCTAGAAAACCTAAGCTATTTGCTAATTTTTTGAATAGTAATTGTTTATGTTCAAAATTTGATCGCAAGAAGCCGCGTCCCAGAGGCTCTTAAGTTCTATAGAATTGCTAATTTTGAGTTTCTGAGTAAAATATTGAATAAAAGTGTTGAGGTTAAGCTGTAAATTCTACCAAGTTTTATGGAAAAAAAGTTAACTCTAGACGAAACTAGCACTAGAGAAAAATTGCCCATAACTCTTGATCACCTTGTAGAAAACAAGTCTAATTCAAAAAGTCTAGAATACAAGTCTTGTCAATTGGGTTCATTTTTTTTGCTCCATTTACTGTAATCATAATTTGAGTTAATCAAATGAATTTTCAGAAGAATCTCTCTTACAATGACGTCTTTTTCCGAAAAGCAACTGGCCGAGTTCAAAGCGGCATTCAGCGTCTTTGACAAGGATCAAACGGGTACGATCACGGCGAATGAGCTGAAAATAGTCATGGATTCACTCGGGACGAGCCTTAACGAGAACGAGCTCGCGAATTTGATGTCAAAAGGAGATTCGGACGGAGATAGGACCATCGATTTCGCCGAATTCCTCAAAATGATGGCCGGCAAGATGAAAGATACGATCTGGGAAGCCAAGTCGCAAGATTAATAAACATTTTTGCAGTGAAAGATTCCATTGAATAAGCAACGAGTTACTGTTTTTGAATGAATTTTCCGAAAACAAAGTTTCACCTAAGAAGAATAGTTTATTTTGGGCTTCAAAAGGGCATTAGAGAGTTATTTGAAAACGGGCAAAACAATTTTTTCTCACAAAATCCAGTTTCATCTTATGAATTTGTCGTTTGAAATCTTAGGCTCACCAGGAAACAACAGAGATTTTCTTATCCGTTTTTGCAAAATGATTCGAAAATGCAAGAAATCTGGTAAACAAGCTTGAGGTCAAATTATAGCTCAAATTAAAAAAAATCAAATTCATTTCACTCATTCACTCATGTGACAGCAATCTATAAAGATTGCTGTCACATGTGTTATTTTGTTTGTTATCAATTAAAAGCTGTCATAATACTTATTGTAAAGTAAAAATAGAGCGAATTCGAGCAGCTAAACATCAAAATAAAATAGAAACAAAAGGAAGGAATCAAACCCGAGCAAAAACTTGAAAGCTTGTTTCAGAGACAAGACCCTTATCCACTAGACCACAGGCCAAAGATCTTCGTGGCGCAATCGAGGCTCTTCACCTTCGCGGGGTTTCTGATTCGCTTGACCCTCTAAAATAAAATTTATGAGAGAAATCAATTATCAGGTTGGCAACTAAATAATGGCCCTTTTCAGTAAAAACAAAAAATTTATTAACAAGATAAACAAATATCAACATCAATCCAAAAGGTATTCTCCGTCATTCTTTATTACTTCTTTTCACTTTTGACGGAGCAACTGGATTCCTCTCTTGAAAAATTCTTCTGGTTGATCGTCAAAGAACTTCTGCACTGAAATTCGGACTTCGTCAAGGTCATTGAACTTTTTCTCGGCTAGAAAGTGTTGCATCGATCGAAAAAGATGGTAATCACTAGGCCCCATATCCGGGCTGTATGGCGCATGAGGAAGAACATTCCAGCCCAACTCCTCGGTTTTCTCCATTGTAAGTTTTGCAATGTGTGGTTTTGCGTTATCATGGAGAAAATGAATTGAAGAGGGTTCGAGTCCTTGAGAGCGAATTGCTTGATCTACACGATGTAGTTGAGACGAATAGAGTTCTGAATTAACCGTTTGCCGCCTTTTGAGAACCTCGAAATGCACCAACCCACGAGAACTCCACCACACACAGAGGAGAGTTTTCTTTGAGTGAATATCCGGCTTCGGAGTTGGTTTTGGGTCTTCGTTTGTGCTAAGCCACTGTCGTTTTCGCGTTCGATTATCATAAAAGATCCATTTTTCATCAGAAGTGACAATGGAATCCAAGAAGCTTCCCTTTTTCGCAAGTTTTAGTAGTATTCCAGCTGTGATAACACGAGAAGCCTTATTTTCTTCGCTCAATTCATGCGGAATCCACTTTCCACTGCGGTTACTTTTCCCCAATGCATGAAGTCGCTTTTCGATTGCAGTATGCGAAAAGCCCAATCGATCCCCTAGCTCGCGTGATGTTTGACTTGGATCCTCCTTTAAAGCTGCTTCCAAAGTATCGTTCTGCAGAAGTTCGGGTCGTCCTTGGCGAGGCTCATCTTCAAGACTTTCATCCCCTTCCTTGAACCGTCGATACCATCTCTTACATTGTGTTTCGGAAAGAGCTTCATCACCAAAAACTCGCAATAAATCTCTGTGGGATTCGGCAGCTGTTTTGTCTTGTTTGTAGTCGTACCAGAGACAGACACGCATTCGATATTTGAGATCTTCCATTTCTAAACAAAATTATTTGAAAAGTATCAAATCAAGGAAAGTAAAAAACGTATAATAATGCACCAGAAATTCAGTAATATTCAATTAACAACAAGCGAGGGTAGATTAAACGCAAAGATTAAAAGATTTTATCAAAAAACGGCGAGGGCCATTATTTAGTTGCCAACCTAATAGTACCCCACCTTAAAGGGGGAGAGAAAAAAATAGTAAGGAACCCATGAGGTCCAATTACAGTATTTACTGTATATTAATGCAAAGTTTTAGTACACGGTGGCGAGCGCGGTAAACAATAACGAATACTTTCCTGTACTCACAAAAGCTTTTATTGAATGGGTTCGTTTTATCCCAATATGCGATTTGAGAATGTCCAAGCTAAAATTATGTCCGCTACTGTACACAGATGCTTAGCAAGTGCAAAACTGCCGGTTTCTAGTTCGGATATTTTATAGATTGTACTATTCTTAATGTATTCGGTTGGTGCATTGAAGACTGTCGGACTTTGAACTACAATTTATTCAACATAAAACCATAAATTCATTCCAAATAATTCCCATTATTATTGATGACTTCTGCTCATTTTACAGGGAATTTGCGGATTCCTCTTTCGTAGTAGGATTTTGGTTTTGAATCGAAAAACTTTTCGAGCCAATTTTTGACTGCTTCTTCCGAATCGAAGGGTCCTCCCACAAGCTCCCACTCATGGTTCGGAATAAAAAGTAATCAGAAGGGACAAAGTCCGGATTGTATCGGGGATGCGCTAAACTGTTGTTGCTGTTGCTCTCAGTAGCCTATGGTTCGAGTCGGTGATGAAGGAGAGAACAACTCCAACGTCTATCAGAGTCCATTTTCGATTTGTTAGTATATGGTCGATTTCACATTTGTCTCTGCCGTTGGGTGATATCCAAGTCCATCTTCTATCTTGTGGTTTCTCGAATTGAGAGTTTCCATGTGTTAATCTTGATGACCACAGAAGATCTTCCACCTCTAACTTCGTGGAGTTAGAGGTCTACTAAATCGACTGGATAAAGAAATTTTATTGTCTTAAACCTTATTCCACATTTTTTCTTCTCTAATGCTCTCTCGATTTCTCGTGTTTCGTAATCTTTTCTCGGATTTGGTAACAAAGGAGAGTGATAACAACAGAAGCTAATGACGTCACTCCAACACAACAAACCACATAAATCCCTAAATATTATTGGTTTCTCATTGTTTTACCCTATCATTACCAAGTAATGGAAACACCGAAGTCTTCGGGATGGCATCCGAAAGCATTTCCAATAGAACTGTCATTGAGACAAGACTTGTCAGGCCGATTGTTAGCTAAAATAACATACATTATTGCAATCCTATTATATCTTCCGTTGAAAAGCTTAATCTTACCTTAACAAGTTGCTCCTTTTTGATATTTGGTGTCCAGAACATTCCAACAATCGACAATCCGGTTAGAATGAAAAAAGGCAAAGCGATCACATAGACGTAGAAATTGGGCACTCTGCGAATGTTGAGGAGGTAAGCCACCTAAAAATTTCCAAAGTATACAGTTTTTAGTTAAATCAATCATTTCTTCCCTATTGCCATGCTAGGTTTTTCTTCTGAGCTGGCTTTTGAAACGAACCATTTGCACTCCAGCTTGAACCGTGCCAAAAGTCAATACATTAGTCACGTCCCCGTTCACCGTTTCCCTAAAATGGGTTCCTTTTTATTGGTTCATCTACTATTTGAATCCCAAATTGGGATAAAACGAACCCATTCAATAAAAGCTTTTGTGAGTACAGGAAAGTATTCGTTATTGTTTACCGCGCTCGCCACCGTGTACTAAAACTTTGCATTAATATACAGTAAATACTGTAATTGGACCTCATGGGTTCCTTACTATTTTTTCTCTCCCCCTTTAAGGTGGGGTACTATTAGGTTGGCAACTAAATAATGGCCCTCGCCGTTTTTTGATAAAATCTTTTAATCTTTGCGTTTAATCTACCCTCGCTTGTTGTTAATTGAATATTACTGAATTTCTGGTGCATTATTATACGTTTTTTACTTTCCTTGATTTGATACTTTTCAAATAATTTTGTTTAGAAATGGAAGATCTCAAATATCGAATGCGTGTCTGTCTCTGGTACGACTACAAACAAGACAAAACAGCTGCCGAATCCCACAGAGATTTATTGCGAGTTTTTGGTGATGAAGCTCTTTCCGAAACACAATGTAAGAGATGGTATCGACGGTTCAAGGAAGGGGATGAAAGTCTTGAAGATGAGCCTCGCCAAGGACGACCCGAACTTCTGCAGAACGATCACCCCACGAGAAATGGCGATCTGCCATTTCTCGTGGTTTTGAATGTAAGGAGTGTTTCGAAAAGATTTTTTTCAACTGAGCAACCTTTTCCCAATTCTTTTGGTTCAAAAAAAGGCCAACGTTAGCCGAGCATGTGCAAATTCATTGTTAAAACGGGCTCACAACTTGCCGCAAACAACCATTTCGGTGAAATTCGGTAAAAATTTGGGGATGTCTGGTTCTGCTGATTGAGACACTTTTGCATTGTAATTTTAGTCTTAAAGAATTGAATTAAATTAATTTTGATAAAATTTGTACAAAATTGATTGTGCCTCCTGTTTTTCTCGGACGAATTTTTACTTAGGAAACCACGAAAAATGGCAGATCGCCGTGGGGTGCTTGCGGCGAGCTCATTCCGAAGGACAGTAAGGGTTGAAGTGAAACAAGAGGATAAACCAAAAATGACCCTTCGGTAGAGTATTGGATGCCTTCAATAAGAGAGAAAAATAAAACACAAAATACCAATATTGCATTTGTGGATTTTAGTAATCAATAGTTGAAGAGTGGTGTAAACAAACCCTTTTGGGTTCTTTTGGAATAGGTTATTTCTTTGACTTCTGCTGACTCATAACAGAAATTGCTGTGACAGAAATCCTTTGATTTTTCTAAACTCTTCTATAAAAATTTCATTGATCACTTCATCACCTTCCTGTTTCCGATCACCATTTTCACCGAATCAAATAATCGTTTTCGATAGCTATCATAGACAAAGAGAAGAACCACCGTTGATAAAGTCCCATGTGAGCATCCGATGGCTGTTGTCCAGATTGTATAAACTGGAAGAAAAATTGCAATGAAAAGAAACGGCAAAGATTGAAATCGACGAACCGCTTAGTGGAGCGGACTCGGGCCGTCCCCAGGCAACTGCCGCCTCCCAACAAAAAGGCACGAAAACAACGCCGATAAAGATGAGCACCTGCAATGAAAAAAGTAAAAACACTTGCAGTAAACTAATAAAGCTTTTTCTTACCTGAATAGTGAGATTTCGGAGCCATAGCCTCTGAAAGCGCAGTGTCTTTTTGCTCATCAAATGTCGCTGTTGATGAAGGCTGTGATAAGCTGGGAGGATCAGCGCTAAAAAATGTTATCAAAACTAAGAAAAAAACAGGATAATTAGAGCAGAAAAACATTTACAACAGTCGCAACCACGTTTTCTTTTCGCATGAGATTACAGAAGTTTTGAGTAATCGAAAAATAAGCCACCATTTTACTAAGCACCCACCAAGACCTGTCACTCCCATAAGGGCATAATAGAGCTTGGTCAAGCCGTCTATATCGCCATTGATTCCTGCGGAAATAGCGTAAAAGCCGGTATGATTGATGAAGTTGATCATTGCAGGGTTATACTGAAAACAACGCCACTTACGTTAAACGTTAATATTAGGCTGAGTACTCATTTTCGATAACCCCTATTCAGTTCTTGGTTTTAATAAAAATTGGGTTAGTGAATTGAAAACTGCCGGCTATTGTCATATGTGACAGTTTGAGGACTTTCTTCAAAAGAAACCCATTTTGGTGTCAATGAAAAAGTTGTAGAGAATCAAAAATAAAGCGTTTTTCTCACAGGTTTACACCATTTTGTTGAACCTTTGTTTGATCTCGAATCGCTTGTTCAAGATCGTTCTTTTGGAATAAAACAAACAGAATACATTCGCAGATGAGTGGCTGTACAAAGAAGGCGAAAACCAAAAGCTGTTTCACTCTGAAATGTTGCTTCTTCGAACAACAAAAATTTGATCTATTAGGTTGGAAAGGTCAAAGTAAAAATTTTTTCTTTTTTTCTTATCAGTATTCCCCAGCACCAAAAGTATTCGGATAAAAAAGGCTTTTTTTACGCCACTCTTCAACTATTCATTACTAAAAACCCCAAATGGAATATTGGTATTTTCTGTTTTATTTTTATCTTTCTTTGAAGGCATCCGATACTCTACCGAAGGGTCATTTTTGGTTTATCCTCTTGTTTCACTTCAACGAAAATTCCACTGCTACCCGTGCTTATGTGGAGATTAATCATGTTTATGGGCAAGGTTCGCTTAGTCTAGCGACCGCTTACAGATGGCTCCATCGTTTCGAGAAAGACGACTCTTTTCTCTAGAGGAAGAGACGAGGGGTGGGAGCGTGAGTGACTTCAATGAAACGGCTCTAACTGAGCTCCTATGGATCGACAACAAATAATCAAACAGGGCACTGGAAGAATAACTAAAGGCCTCTCATACAACAGTGCTAACCCATATCCATCCCATGGGATTTGTTTCGAAATTTGGCGCGTGGCTTCCCCATGTGCTCACAGATGAGATGAGACTCACAGTTTCTGCCGCCCTATTCTCTCAGTACAACAGATATTTCTTTCTTCCAGACGTGATTACTGGTGATGAGAAATGGGTACTTGATATAAACTTTCGGAGACACAAGCAGTGAATCGGTCCCGGCGAGCAACCGCAACCTGAACCCAAGCCAGAATTGGACCAGAAGAAGATTATGTTGTGCATTTGATGGGATCTGAGTTGCTACCTGAAGGCACGACTGTCAGAGCTTCCCTGTACTCAGAACAGCTGGATCAGGTCGGCAAACAAATCACAAGAAATCATGGAGAGGTCCTTCTCTTGCATGACAATGCAAGACCTCATGTGGCAAATTTGACTCAACAAAATTTGAAGGAGCTGGGCTGGGAAGTTCTGCCCTGTAAAGCCCTGAGCTTGCCCCCTCTGATTTTCATCTTTTCCGGAAGCTGGCTGCAGAACTTGATGGGGGCAGTTTGATGATAGCATCGAGGTCGAAAATTGGCTCCGCGACTTCTTTGATGTGCAGCCCAAGAATTTCTGGGAGAAGAGAATTCGAGCTCTATCTAATAAATGGCAGCGAATCATAGATAATAATGGCGATTACCTTGAATAAATGTGTGGTTTGGTTTTTTGAGAAAAATACAGTGCTGAAATTTTCACTTTGACCTTTCCAACCTAATATTTCATTTTTAACGCACCCTTTGCCTTGTTTCAGCAAATGACTTTCCGGGAGAATCGACTGTTGTTTCTGAAAAATTGTGACACCAATCGTCGCGATAAAATAAAGAAAAAACGTCATTGCAAAACCCTGAAAGCATTTTTGCTTTGAACTAGGCGTTTTGACTTTGAGTGCAAGTCTTTCGCTGATTGTTTTGACTTTGATTTGATTGTTTAATCTCGGTTTTTAATCGACGAAACTCACAAACTGTGATATGGTCGAAACTCCAAAAGAGCTGGCGAGTCCAAGGAAATACCCTCCCAAAATGGGTGTGGCTGAGATGGGAAAAGTGAAAAAGATCAAACCGAAGTCAAACACTGCACCGGTCAGCTGAAAGAAAGCACGTTTATACCAAAATGTGAAAGGTTTATGTCACAGAGTTTCCAACAAATGCGAAATTGATACCTGCATGGTTAACAGATAGTATTTATAGCTTCCGAGTCGTTTCGGTGTGCCCACATAGATGATGTAGACGCCAAGTAAGTTGAAGAACAGAGCCGGTACTTCAAATTAAAGCTTAAATCAAGCTTTGATAAGACAAAAGCTACCGCTGAAAATCGATAGCCAGCTTTGAATGATTGGAAAAGAGTCGACGCTCACCAATTCAATCGACATTTGAAAAGTTGACTACTTTGAAACTGAAACTCTAGGAATGAAACTACTTTGAAACTTTGGGGACAGTGCTGTAAATTAATAAATACAGCACATTGAAAAACCAATTCAGTTTTCGGCGTTCTAAGTTGAACGCTCGTGTGGTGGCTGAAAATGAGAATTAGCAGCTGTTTCTTAATAGATTTTGGTTTCTGTTTTGTGATTAATCAAATTGTAATGAGTGATTACAATTGTTCAAAGTTCTGATATATTATGGTGCAAAAATGCAAACTGCATGCCAGAAATGCTAAAAAACCTCAGGGGTTACACATTGGCACTGGGAAATTTAAGGATATTGAGCTAAAATTAGAGTTTAAATGCGAATTTCATGGAATATGCAAATCACAATGAGTGGATCCGCGACATTTATATTTTTTCACTTTGTTTAAACTTTTGTGCGTTTCTTTTTTATGGCGCTGGTCAAAAAGGACCATGTTTATTCGCATCGAATCGCTTTTCTTTTCACTTTATTCTGAATTCCTAAGTCCAGTATTCTCTACAAAGCCGAGCATAAAAGAAATGTGTCCGGACAGCTTCTCGAAAAACAATATAAAATATATACCAATGTATAAAGTACCATATTTAACATAATTTAGTCATCTAGAACTCATATAAAGTTGTCTCATTCTCGATCCGCTTTTGCAGCGAAAAGTGTTCTAGAACCCATCTCTTTAGGGAAAAGGCATCGTTGACTGTACATGACCGAATGCCCATCAATGCTTAAATTTTAAAATTTCCATCTGATAATTATCATTTTCATTCACAGTTGCACTTCACACTTCACGCTCCTTGTGTTCACACACATTTCACACACACGTTGAATTTCCATTTTATGAATCCGAATCGTTGCTTGGATTTCGGTCTTGCGGATCCCATTTGCTCATGGAATTTCCATCTTCTGAATCCGATTCGATCGTGGAATTTACATTTTGCGAATTCGGTTCAGTTGTGATGTCATATGAATCAGGATTGATCTATAGTTAGAAAGCCGCTTATGTTTTATTATTTTTTTTTGCGTTTAGGCGATCTTTTCCGATGAGAAGAAATGGAATTGGGATGGTCCCGATTGCTTTGACTACTATTGGAGGGATCTTCGACGTGATCCGATGGTGTTTGGAACTCGAAACTTTGGCGGTGGTCCTGTGATGGTTTGGGCCTCTCATACAACAGTGATAACCCATGTCCATCCAATGGGATTTGTTTGTGCTGATGGAACGGTCGCTCTGAAGATAGTTTCGAATGGGATGACTAGATAGATATCTTGAACAATTGCTTGTCGCCGTTTTCGCACCTAAAGCAAACCGTTCCCGATTTGTTTCAATACAACAACGCGTCAGTTCATCGAGCCGGAGATGCCCGAGACTGGCTGAAAAACAACAACATTGCAACTTTGGACTGGCACGCTCAGTCTCCTGACCTCAATCCAATAGAAAATTTATGGGGAATACTTGTCCGAGATGTCTACAAGAATCATCGCCGGTTTCAAGACGTTTCTACACTTAAAGCAGCAATTTTTTCGGCCTGGAGCGATCTCGACGTCTCTGCTCTTCAAAACCTCATCAATTCAATGCCAGGCCGCATTTTTCAAGTAATTAATCGTTCTGGTGCGTGTACAGATTATTAGTTTTGATTTTTTACCTTTGATTGTTAATTTGTGTCGATAAATAAAAATATTTTCATAGTGCGTTTAAGAATTTGAAACGGCTGATTTACCAAAAAGTTTTTATTTTGAAAATTTTTACTTTTTACAGTATGCTTCTTTTTCGTGTTTTTTAGGTTTTAAGACATGCTCTTTCTAATAGAAAAAGATTAATAGTTGTAGCGGTGCTCAAAGTGCAAAATTCGCTATTTTAGAGGGTGCGTTTAAGAATTTGAAACGCACTGTATAAAGAGAGCATAAAATCTACTTTTCTTCAAAGTGGCCACCTTTGGCTCCGATGCAGAGCCTCAAACGCTTGATCAAGTTTTCGGTGCTGGGCCGCGGCTCAACCATCCCATTCCCTAGTCAACGATCGCAACGATCGCGATAAGAGTTAAACAAAGTGATAGAAATTTGAATGGAAGAAACGAATTTGAAACGAATTTGAAACTTTAAAACGTGATTCGGCTACCATATCCTGCTACCCAGCTGGATCCGATATCGTAATTCGTGGCTTGGCTACCGTAGCTCATTGTTGTAACCCCTAAGGTTTGGGTTTCGTATCCGGACATTACCGTAACACGGAACTTTTGATGTACAGTAGCCCGGCCGTGCTACCATGACCCTACAACCCATCACCCAATAGATGCGCTTCATTAACTTCATCAATTGTACAGTAACCTCCATATGCGACATAAGTTAAAGCAATAAGTTTATTATCTTCAAAATTTAATGTCAATTTTTCCTCAAAACAATCCCGTCGGCACAGTGACCGTTCCAGCCTTCAATCCACTCGATCTCACGATTTCCTTCGGTTTTCGAAAACATAGTACACTTATTATACTAAAATTTTTAAATTATACTTGAAATTTTTGTCCCTACCTGGCAAACAGATTGAACAATAAAGCTTGATTGAAATCGATCGAATTGTAGAAGATGGTCATCAAGTTATCACCGAAAAAGAGGTTCAAAAAGATGGCAACTAGATAGAAAATGATTGTATTTGTGAGGTTGAGAATGGAATTTGTGAGCATCTAAAAAAGTTTTGTGAAAGAAAATTGAAAGACTGATACCTGGATCATTAGCAAATTCTCGACTCGTGACGTTTTCCCGTGCTGATTGAGCTGAAACTAGTCTATGGGTAACTGGATATTTAGTTGGCTTGATAGGTTTAAAGCTACAGTACTACAGAGTTGGACTTCAGTGTTCAGTAGGCATAAGCAAATTCCGTCTCGAACTTAATTCCACCTTCGTTTTCTTGGTTGCTCCTTGATCGATTGATCTGAAATTTTGTCGACAAGCAGTTAATGCCGAGCTCTACTTGTAGGCAAGATTTCAGATCAATCGGCCAAAGAACGGCCAAGAAAACGAAGGTGGAATTAGGGCCGGGACGGAATCTGGGCTTTAAGGGAGAGGGCTTTAATGGCCTTGCTACAGTACTGATTCTTTACGGTAATGATAGTCGACTAGGGGGCACGGTAGTTGGAAAGACCAAATTTGCCAATTTCACTCAAATTCGAAAGAGGAACGATACGGCTAGAGAACTGCTATGTGGAAATCGTTTCGGAGGAAGGTGAGAGCAATCTTGAAGAAAAAGCATGTGCTCATCTGACGATGAATACAGTAATTCGAATTTTCGAATCGAATTTCGATCGAAAAAGTCAGAACAAAAACCAGATCTAGTACCCGTACTAGTATTATTTAGTATCTAGATCTAGATCTAGTGCCAGTATTAGTCAAAGCACAGGTTCTATCTGTTCTTAGTCCAACGTCTAACGTCAAAAATATCAAAATCTACAGCCAATTGAATGTAAATCGAAACTGAACCAAGGACTATAAAAAAATCACTACTTTACATGTTTTTTTGAGGTTTGAACTGCAAGATTACCCTCGCGGGAGTTGAATTTTCAAAGGGAAAAAAAGTTAAAAGTTTTGGAAAGAATACAGAGTTTAACCCAAAAACTTGTTTTTTTTCAGAAATTCTGAAAAGTCATTTGTTGTTTATGAAATTCCCAAAAGAATTTACCCTTTTCATTTTGCGATTCGTCACAAAGTCGAGGCCACACATCAAAAAGTATGGAAGCCTCATGAAATCCTCCATCGGGTTGACGCCAAGAAATTGCTGTGAAAGGTACTGGAGATGGGTGAGCCCGATGTGCAAAATGTATGGGAAAAGGAGTTGAGCAATCGGCCATTGGAGAGTGTATCGGAAATAGAGACCATTGAAGGCTAGGGCGGTGAAGCGGCTGAAAAGAGGTCCTGTAACTGAACTGATGAAACTGTAAGTGAAAGTACTGTACTGTACTGTAGGGGTACTGTAAAAAAGAACTGTTATAAAGAAGGCTTAGCTTTAGGATGTAATTTGAGAAATTTGAGAAATTTGCGAAAAAACACACCTTAGCTGGGGTACTGATCGCATTTTGGTGAGTCATTCGGCATTTGGTAGCTTAAAGCTAGAGAAAAGGGTCTTGTCTGAACCTCTGGATTGTGCACAGTTTAGCTACAGTATGCCTACAGTAACAGTATCTATTGGGTTGGTGCATTGAAAACTGCGGGCTATTTCGCGGGACTCGCAGATAAAGAAAACAACAGCATTGAACCAGCTGAGACGGGGGTTTGTTTACTTCAACATTTCCTCTAATTATTGCGAAAGAATTATGCTTCCAGCTTTTTAATTTTTGGTATTTTTCTTCACTTCTTCTATTGCACTCGACAATCTGCCACTGGGACATATTCGTCATGTTCCGGAACATATTCTTCATGAGTTCCTACAAAAGCACAATGCAGGCTTGGCAGCTGCTAATATTAAAAAGATATATGGGGAGGACTCACCTTCCGAAAGAACGTGTCAAGTATGGTTTGCCAAGTTTCGTTCTGGGGACAAATTTTTGAAAGATGCAGATGGTCGTGGAGCGGCACCCCAACTGGACGACTCCAAATTACTCGAACTTATTACCAACGACCATCGAATGTCATCGCGTGAATTGAGAGAAGAGTTAGGGGTTGATCATGCTACAGTGCTAAGGCACCTTCATACCCTTGGATTTAAATCGAAACTTGGGGCTTGGGTACCCCATGACCTCAGACACCCCCAGAAGTGGCAGCGTGCCTCGATCAGTGCCGCCTATCTCTCACGATACGAAAGGAAACGTTTTCTTCCTTGCATTGTGACAGGTGATGAGAAATGGGTTTTATCTGTGAACTTTCGGAGGAAGCGGCGATGGGTAGGGCCAGACGAGAAACACGAAAGTGACCCCAAGCTCGATTTGCACCAGAAGTTTATGCTCTGCGTTTTCTGGGATATAGAGGGAGTGATGTACTGGGAGTTGCTGGATAGCAAGACGACCCTTAATGCAATCAAATACAGTGAACAGTTGGAAAAGGTGAATGAATCCCTGGAGAAGAATAGGCCGTCCAAGTCCAAGATCAAAGATCCTCCACGCCCTCATATTGCCAAACTAACTCGCTCTAAAATGAACAGCCTTGGTTGGGAACTTTTGGCACATCCCCATACAGTCCGAAACTCGCCCCTTTTGATTACTATTTATTCCGGACCATGAGTAATGAGCTTGCGGGAGAACTCTTCGATTCGGAAGAAGAAGGCAAAGATTGGCTCCAAAGTTTTTCGATTCAAAACCAAAATCCTACTACGAAAGAGGAATCCGCAAATTGCCTGTAAAATGGGCAGAAGTCGTCAATAATAATGGAAATTATTTGGAATGAATTGATGGTTTTATGTTGAATAAATTTTAGTTCAAAGTCCGGCAGTTTTCAATGCACCAACCCAATAGCAGTTACCTATAGTATCCCGTCTCATTACAAGCCGCTCGTATTGCTTATTAGAGTGCGTTCCTCTCAAGAAATAGTGGAAAATAGAGAACGAGTGGATTTAAAATAAACTGAATATCTGAAAAATTGTAGAAGATATTCAAGAAATTCCGTTGATTTCGTCCTAACCAGTTTCCTATTTCACACTATTTCTTGAGAGGAACACACTCGATTGCTTATGCTAAGAGTTTTTACAGGGGTTTACAGGCATAGCTAGTGTTGCGCTCTACAAAAGTATGATTTTCTCAAAAACCAAACGAGTTGACAGTTTTTTTGTTTAGATATTTCAAATCTACGGACATTTTTTCACTAAATTCATAATTTTGTGTAAAAATTTAAAACTTCATTCGTTTTATATAAGACTTAAACTTTGCTCTCGAAAAAATGAAATTTCTGAAAAATCTATCCATTTTTGTTAGTCCATTTTTGTTAAGGGGGCTTGCAACAGCTTCTTAAGGAGTTCGAAATTTAGATATCTCTGCGTTCTTCAAAAACTAAAAACGGATTCGAGATCCCCATGGCCGACTGAGATGGACTTGGCCTCGAGTCAAAAGCCCAACTTGACTCGGTGCCTTTCCCTTGTAAAAGCTAGTTCACACGCTAGTCTAAAATGGACTGATCTGATTCAGTTTGCCTCACTCCATACTGTACTCTACACATACTCTATACTCAAAACTCTATCCTTGTTAGCGAACAAGGATAGAGTTTGACCTAAGCCTGGTGAAGAAAACTATCATTTGTAGGAAATTATGATTGTTTCTAGTTAGATCGGGTTCTTGTTAACAGACACAACTCCCTCACCAATCAATCCAAACATAATGCAAAAATAATGAAATTAAAAATAATGAAATAATGAAAATAATGAAATTTTCGCCATATTCTTGACTCTTTGTATGAGATGAGCATTCAAAAAAAGGAAATAGTCGAAAAGATGAACTTGGCTTGAAGTGAAGTGGTGAAAAATGAAAATTTCTCAAGATTTCAGTGAAGCCGGACTCCAGCTGACTCCATAACAAATTCAAATATCGGCTGCGTGCTGAATGAAACTTTGTGTGCTCACTTTTCGTTTCAAGTTCAACAAAACAGGATTCAATTATGGGTAAAGGGATTGAAAAACAAAGTTTTTGCGATAATTTCAAAGCTCAGAAATGAATTTGATCAATTTGCTGAAGTTTTTCGATTTATTTTACACACAAATTTCTTCAATTTCCATCAATTTACTGAAAGTTCTTAAGGAAAACTGCTATAGTGAATAAATACAGAATCATTTAGTATGTTTCTGTATGTGGCAAAAGGCAATAATTTTAAAAAAATAACTCAAAGTTGTTAATGTTGGACGTATTGATAAGTGTTTTTTTTTAGCATTAAACTTGTACAACTTGAGCTCTAAACCTAGTAATCTACTGGTCCCCATAAATATTGAACACCTTGTAGCCTGGTTTTCGGCCCTAGAGTCTGTAAGAGCGGTCAAGCCAATGTAGATTAGATCAGGCTATAAACCAGATCCAGGGCCGACCAGATCATCTTTGTTTGCTTGGTTTTTCGGGCGCTAGCCAGTCAAATATTAAATCTTTGGGCCTAACTATAAGAATTGTGCATTCCGCTGAACTGATTGAATATTTTACTCAGAAACTCAAAATTAGCAATTCTGAAATTTGAAAAAAGCCAGTGCCAAGGCTTCTCAAATTTTTTCCAAAAATGTATTTTGTGAAGATCTGGGCATATTTTGTGACATACATTGACTCGAAATGAACTGTCTCAAAGAGCATCTCTGATAAGAGAAACTAGAAAAGCGGTTTATCTCTGTTCACTCTGAAAAATGAAAACCTCAATCGCGGCCCTGTTGCTCTTGTTCAAAGTTGGGGAGATTGTTGCTGTTTGCCCCGATGGATATTCACTTGAACCAGCTCTTCAGCAGTGTTTTCTCATCACGGGAAAAACGGGTAAATGTTTGCTGTTTATTTATGTGAAATTTGTAGCTTTCCTTCTGAAGAGACAAGCATTTTTGTGGAGCAAATGTTTTTTTGTTCGATCAGCCTCACAAGTTTTTTGAGAAAACTCCAATATAGTGATTCATTTACTCAGGAAAAAGTAAATCAGAGCCTATTGAGGCCAAGTTAAAGCTGCGATATCACGATAAAGCCGAAGAAGTTTGCAAAAATTATATCAAAACTTCTTTCTATAAGCACAGCTAAAGCACTTGTCAAGCCCTCTCAACTTTCAGGTAATTGGTCATCCGCCTCGTCGTTTTGCCAATCAACCGGTGGCAATCTTCCCTCGATTCACAATGCTTTCCAAAACGCCGCTTTAGCCAAATTTTTCAGAAGTTCTCATTTTTTATCATCGATTTAGTTGTCCATTGTTTAGCCGCTTTAAATCTCGGTAACAAGTTTTGGTTGGGTTTCTACAGTTGTTGCTTTGGACCAGTCTGGTTTTGGACTGATGGAACGCCCGATGATTACTACAATTTCGCATCAGAACGTGCGTTTTTTTGTTAATATTGTGTTGAGTGGAGCAAGGAAATGATCCAAACTGGGCTGACGTTTCAGGATAAGCTCGGAATGCAAACAGTCGGATATGGGGACAAATATCTATTCAGTTTTTGCAAAAATTAAAATCCTGGCGAGAAAAATGCATTAAAGTTTGAAGTTTCGACCAAATTTTGAAGCTTTAAAGTTTTTGAAGTTTTCGAAAAATCGCCAATAAGAGTGTGCCACAAGCGAGGGAAGATAGAGCAGGGTGGTGGACAATGTTGGCGGCTGTGCGGCTTAGAGGATAGTGTGCTAGACTATAGAAGCAATGGAAATTGCAGTGGGTTCGAGTCCCGCCGTCAAGATCTTTTGAAAAACAGACGTACCATTTTTAAGTGCTTATTGAAAAGTTTCAAAAGTCATTTACAAGAGAAATGATTGAGTTATCCAATGGAAAAAACTGTATTTCATTTGATAGCTTTAGACTTATTCAATTAGAAAATGAATTTGAGTGGAAGACTTAGTACTCGACCGAATCGTAAGCAAACCAAATGCCACTGTTGTGAGGAGAATTTTTTAAACCTTCAGACAGCGAGGCAAGAGGATGGCATCCATACTTGGATTTGGACACCCAAAAGTGGCCAACAGCCGAGGGGGCTACAGAATTGGCGTTCATTTGTGCGGCACCCGATTCAGCTTCCACTCGTTCAACGGACCTCCATCAACTCAGTCGCAGGTTTTGTGTTTTTAGAGAAGTTTCGCGTTTAACCGTTCACCCATCACTCTTTTTGTATTAAACAGATTCTGTTATCTTCAAAACAAGAAACGAAGAAACGGACCTTTTCTAAGCCTTTGACTTCAGCCTATCAAGAACCACACTTATTTTTCAGAACGAAACACACTCAATGAGCGGAGTGAATCCGGAAAAAAGAGCGAAATTTGAATGATTCTGTGCATTTACTCTTACTGTATAAAATTACTATTGTGCTATCGCTTGAGTGCTTAGTGAAGTTTTTATTTTTATTTTTAAAGTACTTGCTGTACTCGACTCCTTGAT
Organism: Mesorhabditis belari; assembly: GCA_958450365.1. Lineage (NCBI taxonomy): Eukaryota > Metazoa > Nematoda > Chromadorea > Rhabditida > Rhabditidae > Mesorhabditis > Mesorhabditis belari. The sequence continues at coordinate 27,074 of CAUEEP010000481.1, read as the reverse complement.
TTTTCGAGCGATAGTTGAGAATGACACCGTCCGGAGTCTTTTACGGACAGGTATCCTGAAAAAAATAGTTATCAGACATTTGGTACAGGCCCCGCCCCTTTTGCCATTGGCAATCTAACTTTGAGCTCAAATATCTTGGTGTTGAGTTGTCCAATTTATAAATTATTAATATCCTTGGAGGCGCCAAGTCTTTCTCTGTCGATTGGTACAGAAACTTTTAGATTGGACAACCCAACACCAAGATATTTGAGCTCAAAGTTGGATTGGCAATGACAAAGAGGGCGGGGCGCATATCAAATGTCCAACAATCGAAAAAAATTTCCATTTAAAATTAACGCGACCACACTCACTCAAGTCAATAATATTCTATAAGAAATTTCTGAGCAAAAAAACTATTTGTTAATTGTAAAGAGATTGATTGGAGGCCGTTCTAAACTTTATTCAATCATTGTGTTTGGGAAAAAATCCAGTCTGCTTTTGGGAGATATTCTCAAGCGCAACCAAACGTATTTAGCTCTATTCGAAAGTTAAACTCAAGGGGATTTAAGAGAAAAAAACAGTTTTTAGATCCATCCCATTTTAAAGTTTTGATAAGGTTTTTGAAGAAAGATTCTACTCACTTCCAAAAAAACGGACTGGACTTTCCTACCATTTCAAAATTTATTGTTTTTTTTGGGCGGCTTAATAAGAAAGAACGAGCGAAAAATTGATTTGAGTCTTTGCTTTGATCTTTTTTTTACGAAATTTTAAAAAGAGAAGAGAATAAGAGAAAAAAAGTGATAAGAGCCGCTGCTTTCGACTTGTTCTCACAAATTCAATAATTTCCAAAAGTCTCTTTCTATTCTCTCACATTGTTGCTTCAATGGAGGCATATTCCTCTGTTAAAATTGGTTATGGCGCTTTTGGAAGAGTGTTTTTGTTGACAAATGGCAATGCGTGAGTCCTTAGAAACGGTGCCGACTTTTTAGTCTTCAGAAAGCTGGTGATGAAAGAAATTGATCACGGTTTCCCTGTAAACGAATTGGAAATTCTGAAAGAATTGGTGCATCCGAATATCGTCAAATATCGCGATCAACCCACCGATTACGTGTATCAAGGCGGTCATTTTCCAATATTTATGGAGTTTTGCGAAGAGGGATCACTGCGAAAAGGTTGTCTCTTTTTGTGCAATCAAATAGAAAGCTAAACGTTTGGGTGTCAAATTTTCCCCGCTTCTTGAGGTTTTCAAAAATTTCTGCTGATTTCAATCGACAAAAAAGCTGATCGAATTTTTCTTTTGTCAAATTAACAAGGGAAGTGGTAGAGTACTTGCGTACAAGTCAAATGCTCGTTGGTTCGTATCCTCTTACTTTCTTTTTTTGGTTTTTTTTTGGAGAACCTATTTTAAATCAATCTATGCAATCTCCGTCCTCAAATTCCTCAAAAAAATCAAACAGTTTTTACCAAAAAAAAACAAACGTGACAATAATCGATAAAACGAATGAAGCATAATTTGATGTCGCACTTAGCACAAACACATAAAAGTGTGTGATTCACAATTCATTCACAAATTTTGCTGTCAACTTGGAAGTACACATCAGCTGGTGTTTGGAAATGAACAAAACAATGTACTGAATCCACGCGTACTGAAGAAGTGATTTAAAAGAAGGAGCTTCCATTTGTGCATGAACAACTGATATGATGTTAATCAATCCTGGAATGAATGGAGAAATCAATCTCGTAAATCAAAACGCAAGTAAAAATCCGTTTGATCAACTGCTTAACAGGGCTAAAGTAATAAACATCCATCGGCTGGAGGAATGTTTTCTACTGTGATCGTATGTACTGGAGGAATAGCTTGACAAATGGAGTCAAGGTCTTTCAACGAGATCCAGGAGTCGAGAATCAAAGAATCTGTTAGATGTTCCACCGTCACAAGCAATTTCGCGAATTTATTTTGCAACATGTTTCTTCAGCATGAGAGGTGACTTTCCACAACAAGATTTTGTGTTGCAAAGTGAAGTTTCCATCTGAATCACGATTAAAGCTTTTTCTCAGAAGCATTCCATCTCATACCGTTGGCATTTGGGTTATCGAATGAGTGAGAGAATTCTTGCTTTGGACAAGGCGCTTCACCTTTTTGGTACCTCGAAACGCTAACAATCTAGTTCCCTGCAACTCTCGGCTGATTCCCGTTTGATCGAATTTGCTGGACTTAAGCGCTTTATATTGTCGTGAATTCGTTGAACAAAAGTATCGGCATCGACCTGTAGTTTTCCTTGATCGCGAAGACTTCGTTTGGACACAAACTTTACAATCCTTCTGGAACAGACACCTATGCTTTCCCTAGCTTTCGATTCAACCATGACTCGCTTGAAAATCTTTGAGTGGATTGTTGAGAGACCGGTTAATTCCAATAGCCATTTGCCTTATTTCAACATTGCGAAGCAAAATTCGATCTGTATTTTCTTCTGTTACTTCTTTCTCTAGAATACCCTTAATTTTCATCAATTGCGCAATTCGGGTCGCTTTTATTATTTGAGATTTTTCAAGGCTTTGAGCTTCAAAGCGCTCAAAGCCTTCTCGTAGACGATGAAGATGATATGGAGTCCTCAACCTGCGAAATCTAGCCGTCATACTCGATAAAGTTCTGACTCCTTTGTGACTAGATCGGTAGTGAACTAAAGCTGCTTTCATTTCTTTCTCTGGTACATAGATGTCATCAAATCTCATAGAATTATCTTCCGGTGATATCATTCTAGGTTCCACATCATCGGCATTTCATTTTGTTTTTTTTTTATTCGCTTCGTTCTCCTCTTCAATTTCTTCATCACTTTCGCTTATCACTGCATCATAAACGGCTTTTTGAAGAATTCGATGGAACGAGCTGACAAATTTTTACTCTTTTCGATTGAGTGGTCTCTATGAACAGAAACTTTCAAACCTCTCGCTCAAACTTCATTCCTGAAAGTGAAAAAATTAATAGTGATTTAGGGACTAAAGAACATTTAATGTATAAGACTTATAATTGAAGGCAGTTTTGTTGAAATGTTTAACATTGACGGGATATCATTTATTCTTTGCCAGATAACGCGCGATTACGTGTGCACGCAGAGAATACACTGAAATAGGTTTTTCAAAAAACAAAAGAAAGTGAAAGTAAGAGGATTCGAATTTGAGAGCAATAGACTTGTACGCGAACACTCTACCAGTTCCTCCTTACCTTACGAAAGCCTTTAAGAATACAGGGTGTGCAAGAATTATGGCTTCACCTTTTCAGCAGATTGCAAACGCCTCAATCAATTCAAAAATCCTAAGTGTTATATAGAGAATTGAAGCCTGAATTCTTGTCTACATTTCTGCACAAAAAGATCTTTGATTGGGGTTTTGCAACCCATTTTTCAGACCCTCAAATGAGCCCAATTCGATCAGTCTCCGGCGCGCTTCCATTTTTCTCTGTTTTCGAACTTAAAAGTTTTTCTATGAAGAATTTCCCTGTTTTATGAAAAGATAGCATTTTGAATGGTATGAAAAACGATGATAGCACCAAAGTGTTTTGACAATGTTAATCTAATCAGAACTTGAGTTAAAGATAGCCCTCTTTGGATGTTCGGCTATTTTGGAGAAATTTGGATTTTGGGGGTGTTCAAGTCTCGGTTTTTATGTTCGTACATGCTGTTCTAAAGCTGTAAATCTGTTGGAAATAACTTTTAAATGAATAAAAATGTGGTTTTACTAAAGGAAAATTCTTCCTACTTACAAGTTTTTAGTTAGAAAACAACCTAAAAATGGAAGCGTGCCGGAGACTCGGATTGAGGTCGGATTGGGCTCATTTGAGGGTCTGAAAAATGGGTTGCAAAACCCCAATCAAAGATCTTTTTGTGCAGAAATGTAGGCAAGAATTTAGACTTCAATTCTCTATATAGCACTTAGGGCTTTTGCATTGATTGAGGCGTTTGCAATCTGCTGAAAAGGTGAAGCCATAATTCTTGCATAACCTGTGTACCAAAACGTTTTTGCCAGATTCCTCGTGTATTCACGCCATTTTGCAACAACTTACAGTATCAGAATCAGCGAGAAATTTCTATGTCTAGGTCTCATTTTCCATCTCCACATCGCCGTCGTGATCTTCTCTTATAAAACATAGGTTTAGTAATCAATGATCCGAACCTCTACTACACAGTGGCTACCGTTCTCCAATGGGCAAAAGAAATGTTCACGGCCTTGGTTTATTTAGAAGATCGGAAGGTCATTCATCAAGATATAAAACCGGAAAAGTTCAGTTTCGATTTGGAATTGATTTTATTGATTTTAAGTATTTTTGTCAACAAAGAGTTCGCATTGAAAATTGGTGATTTCGGCATAATGCGACGACTCGATTTAAAAGATGATGGTGTTGATGGCGGAACTTGGCCATACAAGCCACCGGAAAAATGTCAAGCTGACTACGAGGTACACTTTTAGAATAAAGTCTATACTTTCCTTTTATTTCTTTTAGCTTTCCCATCAAATCGATGTCTTTGCTGCAGGATTGGTACTCTGGGAGGTGATCGAGAGACGGTTTAGTTGACAAACAATGAGCAAAAAGAAAAAAAACATTCCAGAAATTTGACGGCGCCCTTAGTCCCGATTAGTTTCACGAAAAATTCCCTTGAACTTGCAGAATTGCACGATTTGGTCAAAAGGTAAATTTGAGAAATCAACCCCTACATTACAATTTAGCTGTTCCGATCGATCAACGCCCTGGTATGAGCGCTTCGATTCGGGCTCGCAGGCTCTCGAAGTGGTGGAATCACTAGAAAAAGAAGAGGTAAAACCATTTTTGACTTTTTCACTCGCCCGCGGGTAGTCGAGGTCGCTGAACACGAATTTGGCATTTTAAAAGAAGGTTTTCAATCAACAAACCCAACTTTAGAAAAGTTGAAAACTAAGCTAAAAAGCTTTTGCGCTTTAAATGCAAATTTAATTGCGATAGACCTACCTGTCTTTGTTTTGGCAGGTTCAAGCTTTGTGAAGGAGCCCGATATCCATCAGCCATTCTTCAAACTGGTCGTCTGAAGGGATGAGCTTTGCACTAAACTCCAGCAGAGTCATGTCCCTCAAGGCGTTGATTCCAACCCTTGCAGCCATTGTAATTTTTGTCGGATTAACGATGTTTTTCTCTTTTTCGCCCTACTTATAAAGCTCTTTTTTATCTTTTTAGCCCTGCTTTTTAGGCTTTCTGGGCGTGGTTTTAAGTTAGCAGGTCTTAACTTGTTGATGAGGGCTAAATTTAAACATTTAAAGTGAAATCACCATCAAATTTACGTGTGAAAGACACAAATTTGCATTTAAAGCGCGCAAAAAACGCTGATTACCCCCGGGGAAGTGAAAAAATCAAAAATATAGGTGGCCTCCAACCCACAAAGTACGAAAGTTTTTATGGAGAAATGTTTTGGCTACAAAACAAAAAAGAGCTTAAGTTTCCATCGAAATATTCACTTTGGAATTCGGGCAAAATTAAAACAAAACTTTCATATGTTTCCGATCAATGTAAATGTACTTGTACTGGACTTTTTACAAAGTTGAACTCATCCTAGAAATTCTCTCGATTGCAAGTAAAGCCAGAAAGAAGGTTTGAGGAGCGAATGCCAAAGGAAATAACGAAAGATGATTTTCATTTTGATGACGATGATCTTCATATTTCAACCATCTCACTTTCCGCTTTACAAGAGACTCCAAGACAAAAGGTTTTTGATCAGAAGATGTTCAAAGTTAATCAAGAAGTTAATCAAGAATTCCCTTGATTTCAGAATGTGAGAAGCTTGATTGCACATCTTGAAGAAGATGAAGAATCGGTAACGATCGACAAAAGCGAAACCGATTTGCTCATCCCACCGCTTTCCTCAACACTTTGGGACTTTCATTATCGAGAACAGTCTCAAGAGAAGATGCCGAAAGAAAAAGTTTGTTAAAAGTTTCATCAATCTGGAACAAATAGTTTCTTTTCAGGAAATCAGCTACGAGATCGCGCCTTCAAATAACCAAACAAGAATGACATCAATAGAATCTTCATTTCACCTCTCAGAGCTTGCTTTTACATCTTTACAAATTTCGAAAGAATCCAGAATTCAAGAGTCCATTATTGGCTTTCAAATGATGAACAAAATCGATCGAGAGACTCACTTTGATCGAATCAGAGTTAAGGCAAATGCCTGTGATTTTGGAGATTTTGATCACATTGAGATCGGCAACTTTCACTCTGATTTTCTTGATGTAAACGAAGTCCGAAGGAAAATAGCTAAACGTTTCTTAAAGGCTATTCGACAAATGACTACTGAACAACAAAAGCTTATCAGAAAAGAAATGGAAGATTTTATTGGTTTTGTTTCATTGATTGAACCCGATGAAACGTTCCGACATGGAAATCCTAAATGGGGTGAAAAATACTTCCGAGAGCATGGAGCTTCAACAAAGAAAGTGAAAAAAGTAGCGAAAATTTTCTTCACACTAATCACTTTTGATTTCTTTTTGCAGTATTATTGCTACAACTTTGCGATGAAGGTTTTGAATTTGTGTAATTGCTTGATTTTGACATGGCAGGAGCTAACGAATTTACTAGAGATTGCCATTGGAAATATCGAACAGTTGCATTACATTTTCACCCAGAGAATGCGATTCCCCGTTTTCTTTGGGAATGGCTCAAGAGACGAGTGGTGTCAAGGGTTTCGTCTCATTTTTCGAAAAGATCTTAGTGAAATTCGACCAGGATCAGGTAGTTCGGAAAGGAAAAGTACCGAGCATGTCATCGATATCGAGGACATTCGAAGAGCTCTCTACGAAAAGAAAGAAGCTGTTCGAAGATTTGCTTTAACAGAAACTCCAAAAACCCCGAACTTTATAGAGCTATTGACGCATTTCTCAAATCCGACTGACTTTGAAGCAGAATTACCCTCTATTGAAGGGAATTTTCATTCTAAAATGAGTGAGGGAATTCGAGAATTTACAAGAAAAACTCTCGAACACAAGGAGAAAACGCCTTTCACTGGATACATCTTCTTTATCAACTCGTTGCCGGGTTGTAAACTGAATTACGAATTATGGAGTATTCAGAGTATTCAGGGTATTTTGGAGAATGAGAAGAATTCGGAGTATCACTATTCGGAGTTTTGTCGTTGTGATCGTGTGAGCGCATTGGAAATGCTCGATGTGCACACACTTTTCGAGAGATCATTCCGTTTGTTGCACTTTTGGGATAATCAGCTCGCACATCTCGACACTCACTTGTACCTAATCAATCAACTCTTACAAGATCTTGACACCAAAAGAGACCCATCGATCGGCTTCTTTTTTGTGCTAGTCGATGAGGAACCAGAAGAAGATGACGACGCGTACCTCCTTTTTCCTTATCGTCAATTTTTCTCTTGCCATGCTGAAAACGAAGAAGAAATTCGAAGATCCGGACTGTTTATGGGTCTCTTGCCACCAAAGGAGAACTCGTTTTTCACGGAAGACTTTCATTTGGAATCAATCTCGGTGTGTTGTCGGGTAACTTGCCGCGGTTTAGTGTACATTGCACTAAATGATCTACGAGAGTTTCTTGAACAAATGGCTAGAAGTATGAGTGGTTGGCATGAAGGTAAAGTTCATTTTCTTGAAATTCATCAAAACTATTATCGTATTTCTTCGAATATGTATGAAACAAAATAACTTCGAAAGAGGAAAAAAAAAGGAGTAAATCTTAGGTTACAAAAAAAAAAATTTTAGGTTACACTACTTGATTCGTAGTCGTTCTCAAGTAAACCCAAATCATCTAGAACACCTTTAAACGCTTCCAAGCTCGAAATCGAATCGTTTGTTCTCATAAACCATTGTTTTTATCCTCATCAGAACTTCATACAAGATTTTTGCTAGTTTCCACTACAATAGCGCAATATCCAGCTTTCAACCATCATTTTCAACTTTTCAAAAGTTTCTCTTTTGAAAAATGAACAGCTTCGAGTTTGAATGCTGATGTGTAGGTCTTTCATTTAACTTTTGCTCCAAGAACTGTTGAATTAACGCAATAAAATATGAAAAGCATCAGAAAAAAACACAGAACCGAATAAAACTACACTTTTGAGCTTACCTTTCTAATTTCGGATCTGGTAATTTTAGCGCAAAATAGAAAATAAGTGATATCTCGAATAAGACTGCTTTTATATTCAAGCCGGGTCTTCTATTCGAAGAAATACGATATTTATCGCAAATTTTAGAATTGTCACAACCCATTGAGGAAGACGAGGAAGAAGAAAGGAATTGGATGAAAAAAAAGATTGCGAATTTTTGGATTAAATTGAAGAAAGAACTCATCCCAATAAAACCCTATCAAATGTCAGTTTTCCAAGAAGATTCTCCTTTTCGACCATTCTTTAAACCTGTGGAAAAAAAGCGCCAAATAAACGAAAGCACCGAGTGCTTGGAGTTGCTTTTTGGAAATGGATGATACCCTTAACTGTTTACTGCTTTTTTTTAGTGACCTCGTAAATGTTCTGCCAGAATTTTGTCTCTTTTTTCTTCTAACGCTAATTTTACCTAGTAATTCTTGATTTTGTGGCAATGAAAAACAAAAGATTCGTGCTATTTGATGAAACAAATTGATGTACTTGACAAGATGAGATCTTTTTGAATTTTTCACCTTCAAGAATATGTGATAATGTTTGGTGTATAATAAAAGAGCGAAAATCGCTCTGCACTGCACAAATCTCGGTACCTTTGCGTGCCTTTCCAAAAAGTCAGCATATCTTTTTTTGTATAACTTTACAAAAAACCAAAGTAGGCACCACTTTACTACTCGTTTTCACTAATGTCGAGCATAAGATTGATGTATTCGATTGATGTCAGCGTGTCCATTACGAATCCCATTTCGCCAAAGTCCCATTTCCCGTTGGGTGAATCCTATCGAGTTGCCAAAGCCGGATTACTTCGGTTCCTCGAGGGCGCAAGATCACTTGTATACGACTTGATCGCTGGTCAAGATGTTGTACTCAGTAGAGCAATGATGAACCAATATAGCAAAAAGTGAAGCGCACACATTTTTAGACATAGTTGCCCTTCAATGTTGAGTGATTAAACTGATAAAAAGACCAAGACCAAGACCAAGACCTCACTGAAAAAACTCCGACTTGGGGGTTTTCGAAAAGCATTTTCGGAGATTGCTAAAAGTTTTATTCCCGCATCATCATATTTAATTTTAAGGTGGATAGTGAACTGATAAGATAGAGACTAAAAAATCGCGCAAAGCGCTTTAGAGCGCTTTTTGTGAATTCGAAAATCTCATAAAATGACGTGCTTGCCGAGCTTGTCGGAAGGGCGAACTTTGAGACGTCCCAAAGCTAAGCCAATTTAGTTTTCAGCAAAAACCAAAAAATCCACCATAGAAAAACTTCCTAATTTTTATTTAAAAAAGAGTTTGTGAGAATCGCTCAAAAAATTGCCGAGATATTTACAAAAAAGCATATTACCATAATTATGCCTCATCCATTATAAGCCAATAAATATTCTATTCTTGCTGGTTTTATCTAATTTTGGATCTAATATCTAGTCCTGCAGAGATTTCGAATTTTTTAGGTGATGGCGTTGAGTCTCTTCACTGCTCCGTTTGTCATTTACTTCTCAGCCGCACAGCTGAAATTCTAACGTCAAAACTCGACAACAACAGCAACAACTGTAACAAAAACGAAAGAAACAATTAATCAACAACATAATTTCTTCAATAATCAATTGACTTTGCCAATCAGGTGACTTTAAAAAGGGATATAATTGTAGAAAAGAAGAAAAAGAACAATATCACTAGCCAAAAGACACTGTTACAGGTTGTTAGCTATGGTTGAGAACGTGACCAAGCTTATCTTCGCTATCAGCTCTGTTCTGCTAAACTATTGCTATGTAGCCTGCTAATCTCCCGGAACCATTTCAATGTTCCTATGATTTGGGAAATATCTTCTTCTCCCCCGCATACTATCCTACAATTTCATCGAGTTCGGTCAATACTGTCAATTGGTTATCTCGGTTTCCCGTTTCTTTGCCGTCTCTTTCGATAGAGTCTACTTCCGACACACTACAAAGTGGCCATTTGGTCAATGATTGCTTCCATTCGTTTTAAGAATTTTATTGAACAGAATCAGAATAATGTTTATATAAATCAACCGATTTTTGACTTTTATATCTACACATTTCCTGGGTTTCTCCAGTGTGCCTTAGACTTTGAGACAAGATAGAAAATGAGAAAGGTACAGTACTACTAAAAGGCCGGAACTGTAAGTATATAGCGGTACTATCACACTTACAATACCAGTTCTGTAGTCTAATAAAAAGTTGACTAACGATTTGTTCTTTTCAGATGAAAAACGATGATGCCCCTTCGATTTAATTGCCCAGTTCTTTTTCAAAAACGTTGTTTACACTAATCGTTCTTTATAAAACCAAAAAAAGATAGAAAAAAGATTTTCTAAGAGAAAATTGTTTACAAAAACATATTAGAAAAGAACAAATTCTTAAAAAAATCGAAATCAAGTTCAAATTCATTTTTTCTCAACTCATGCAAACACTTTTTGAAATAGAGTTCAAAAGTGGCCACTTCAGGGCCCCATTATGCAAAATTGCGAGAGATATCAAATGACATTGAGCCAATTTCCTCTAGCTTTAGTCAGTCAAATTTCTTTTTCCTAAATAATCAATTTCTGTGATGAGTGGCACGAATTATTTGTTGTTTTATCTGATCATCTTTGGACTAATCATTCAAGAGGTGCTTTTTAACAAAAAAAACCCATTGATTTTGGATAAATCAAAAAAACCAAATTGTTTAGCGTGAGTGTCGTCTGGCTCCTTCAAATCTTATCATGCCGAGTGTTAAAGGGAAAATAAATGATCCGAATCAGAGTGCCGATCTCTCATTCGGTGGCATCGTTTTGTTTGTGTTTATCGGAACACTTTTCCAAGCATAAACTCTTTTAACTTTTTGTTGTGTGCAAAATTTTAATAATAGACTTGTCTACTTTAGTTCAAAGAAACTTCTAATACCGTATTGGGCTTCCTACACTGGTTGAAATGACTTCAAACACAGATCAAGGCTAAGATTAAGACCTTGCAGGGAAATTCAGTGAAATGTATTATAAGACGTATTATAAGACGCCTATTCCAAGAAAGCTTGGTATTATAAGACGTTTATTCGAAGAAATACAGCATTTGGGAATAAATCCACTCTTTCACTTAAGATTTGAATTAGTTCAGGCTGTTGTTGTCGAGTTTTGATCGATCGGGGAGATTCTTTTACTTTGCTCAAAAAACGTTTTGACTAACTTTTTCTCTTTTGAACTGCACCTTCTTTAAACAATGATCGATAATAATGGAAATTATGTTGTTGATTAATTGTTTCTTTCGTTTTTGTTACAGTTGTTGCTGTTGTTGTCGAGTTTTGACGTTAGAATTTCAGCTGTGCGGCTTAGCGACTCGTTAATCCGAGGGTCGCGGGTTCGACTCCCAACCAAATTTTCAACTTTTTTTCTGCAAAACGATCAAAGTTTACGCTACCTAGGGTAATTTTACCCGCTCATCACGAAAAACATGTTTTTAGCCTAGGTTTTTAACCAAAAAATTGACGAAATGTGATCCTGAGACTTTTTTGGGTCTGACTGAGCTCATTTAAATGCTTATAAAAATTTGAAAACGGAACGAATCAACAAATGGTCTTTGTTCCTATTGAATACTGTGTTCCTACTAAATACAGCTTTCGAACAGGACTAAACTCGTTAAGATTGATTAAGTTTGAGACCGTCTCCCAGCAAATCTGCCATTACTTATTAGCCAGCTTAATAAATGCTGAAAGAGGTGCTTAAAGTTGATATGGAGGTGAGTTCTTGGACAGTATACATCCTTGTTCCAACATATGCAATTTGTGTTCGTAAGTTTAATTAGCTTTTCGATTAACTGACTCAAAAGGGTCGAATCTGGGCGGTCACTTTTTTCAGCTTATGAAGATCTTGGCTTGACTCGAGCGAAATTGTTCTTCTACTCATATGCGGCCATTTTTTGCTTCCCACCCAGCGAACAAGGATTTGAAACTTTCTAATAAATTTTGATTATTTTCTTACACCCGTTGCGTTCTGTTTGGGTTCACACGTTTGTCTTTAAAAATGCGACACAGCCGGAACTCACAATGTTACCGCATATATCAAGTGCCCATATTGTTGCAAGTGTTTTTGCTTTAAATTTAAATTGTTGAAAAATGAAATAACGTTAATTGGAAAAAAAAAGCAGACGGGGTTTTTTTTCTGTTAACAATGCCCATTTAATCATTTTGGTCATCAAGTAGCTTGAGCTATATCATGGATTTAAAAGCTTGATTTACCAAAAAGTCGACCTAATCTTAGATTAACCATTCTAACATAGAGAACTTTCTAGTTTCCTTAGAACCGGATCAGTCTATGATTAACGAAAACCAAACAATCGTGCTTTACAAGGAATTCCTCAAAAACGAAAACACCGGAGACTAAAAGAAGCTTATTATAGCTTATAAAAGACAAATTGATTATTGCGGAGCATTTCCTTTGTCGACCACAAATGGATTGATGGAAGTGATCGAGTAAGCGGAGTGAAAACTGAAATACACTTTTGAAATTTTCAAAATCTTTCACACAATTGTGCCTCACGTTTCCTTCGCCTTGATTTTAATGCAGAAGCTGAAGATCTCGAGGGTTCGGAGACGGAATGCCTAAACCAATCAAATATTTTCTAAGCTAAGATATATTACATATAAACTCTATGTTTTTATTAGTAGTTCTCCTTTTTCTTACCTTCACTAGGAGGACGATGATGCACACGTTGAATGTAGGGAACAGATTGGCGATCACGGGACTGTATGGGCACAGGGAGCTCAGACCTAAAAATGTAAGCATTTTATTTAAAAGATGGAAAAGACCCAGGCCTAATAAGTTGAAATGGACCAATTCTTGGCTATTTATATCAGTTCTTTGTCAAACTAACCAAGAAATCCTCCCCATATCACCATTGTACATGGGATTATCTCCGTGATACACGTGACGCACAACTGGAAACTCATTTTATAAAAGGTAAGATGATTGATTTGATTCTTCTAATCATAGTTTGCGCTAGTGAAAGTTGTACCAAATATTGGTACCAAAATTTGTATAAGTTGAGAAAAAAAGAACCCTTTTGTAGATTGCCTTTCGAATTGTAAACATTTTTCGCATTGTTGACTGAATATCTTGTATTCGTATTTTTCCTATTAGCTTGGTAAATATGAAAGGTTATTTTTTTGATCATTTTTAACACGACAGAAAAATTTATTTAAACACTTTCAAAATCAAATGTATTCACCACAAGCAGCATTAATAACTTCTTTCCAACGTCGCCCCAAATCACGAATGCTGTCCTCGTAAAATTGAAGATTTTTAGAGGCAAAATAGTTGGCAACCCAATTTTCAATGTCCTGCTTTTGCTTGAACTGCTTTCCAGAAACCGCTTGTTTCCATAGACTGAAAGAGGTGGTAATCCGATGGGGCTAGGTCAGGGCTGTATGGTGGGTGAGGGAAGAAGTTTCCATCCCGACTTATCGATCTGTTCGTGGGCGATCTTTGAAATGTGCGGCCTAGCATTGTCGTGAAGAAATCTGACCTTTGATGGATCGATCCGCTTTTTCCTCAGTGCTTGATGGACTCGACCCAGTTGTTCTGCATAAAGTCTTCCATCAACAGTCTCGCCTTTATCTAATACTTCAAGATAAACCAATCCCGTAGTATTCCACCACACACAGAGCATAACTTTCTTCCCGTGTATCGGAGGCTTCGGGATTGGATGAGGGGTCTGCTTCGAACTGAGCCACTGTCCATGGAGTTGAATGTTTTCATACGGAAGCCAAGTCTCATCAGATGTCAAAAAATACTTCCAAAAGTCACGATGGTGAGCTTTGCGTAGAAGAAAAGAGCTCAGGGTGACTCGTATGGCTTTGTGAGCATCAGTGAGGTCGTGGGGGAGCCATTTCCCGCTTCGCTATGATTTCCCAAGAACGTATAAATGGTTTTAAATGGTAACATGAGTGCATCCGAACTTTCCTGCTAATTTTCTACACTTTTGCGATGGATCCAAGTCGACCTCGTTCAGTAACAGCTGATCGTCCAAAGTAATCGGTGGCTTCCCATGTGGTGCATCTTCCCATGACTCGTTTCCCGTTTTGAAGCGATCGTACCAAACATAACATTGTTTGTAATTAAGAGCAGCTTCTCCAAAAACAGTACAAATGTTCTGATGGCATTCCGTAGCTTTCTTGTTTAACTTGAATTCAAAGAATATGGCAGCCCTGATTTTAAATTTTTGGTCATCCATCTTTGTCGAGCTGAAACAATGCAAATATTATTCAAAACAAAAAAGTTTTTGCAAAAAAACATAAGCACATTTTGAGATATTATTGAGAAAAATCCTAGATAGTGAATGTTCTTCGTAACGACAGGGCAATGTTTTTTTGTGAAAAATAACCTTTCATATTTACTAAGCTAAGAAGTTTATCGATTGTGATCAGATATCGCTATCAATTAAGGAAAAAGCATCTCCGCTCGGATAAAAGATTGGAGAGAAAACAGTCGTATAGAAGTCATATTTTGAGTTGTTAATATTTGTGAAAACGGTGAAGCATGTACCTGGGCAGTCAAGATGGCCACGAGTTGTGCTTGAGCCTCTCGAGTGGCCTGTGAACAAACGACCGTTTTCACGTGTCCATGGCTAAATACACAAGTTTAGCCTAATTCGGTTTTGGCCATATCTTTTTGAGACCAAAAAACTTACAGTTTCCAAGTGATAAAAACGTTCAATTGGAAAATGATGCCGGACATGAAAGACAGCGCTAGAGCTCCATTTAAATCCAACCATCGAATACCATCAGTATCCTAGACAATAGACATTTGAAAACTCACTAAATCCAATTTTTAGCCTTTTTACCTCTGAATTTCCTCTGAATCTGAATGAACTTCCTTATTTCAGTTTTTTTTTCGTACTTTAGCTAATCAACGTCAGAAAGTTTTCAAAAGCGACCACAATTAGGGGCTTATTAAAAGTTGTAAAGGGTTCTCGACTAGCAATTATCTCTCAGGACTTTATGAACCTAATCATTTTGAAAACAAAGAAAAGAAATGTGAAAGTAACGCGGTTTTTTCTACCCAGAATTGTCCCCCAGTGAAGCCATCGGTTGTGAGATTCACTTGAAACATTTCATAGATCATTCGAGCTCGATCACCGAGTCGTTCCACGGTTGGCTGAAACATTCGAAGATTTATACAATGTTTACCAACAATTCACATACAAAAAAACAGAAAATATCTCTTATAAGGGAATGTTCTAAACGGAAGGTATGAGATTTTAATGGCAAGAAGATGCAAACACCATTCGTGGAATCCAGTACTGGATTTATTTTTTGCCAGGGAGCCCGCATTATCGAGAAAAAACGCGTTTAGAATTCGGGCATCTACTCGGAAGGTGGCTCCTGGAGGCTAAGAGGTCGGTAAACTCGGTAAAATGTGGCCCGATGGCCTAGTGGGTAGTGCGCCCGCAGCGAATTTTGCTCTCGGATTCAAATTCGATAAAGACTACTTACAGGGTCAAGCCAGAAATGAATGTGACTGTTTTGGATGAGCCATACCTCATTCGATAGATCTCATGATGAAAAATTAGCTCTCCAAAGTTAGCTCTACAACGAGAAATGGGGCCGCCAAGGAGCAAAAATGACGTTTTTGACCCTCCATGACAAGGCTGGAACTTTCTACTGAATCAATATTTTTGAATAATCTTTTTTTTGCATATAATAGAACTTGAATGAAACTAAAAAATAAACTTTCATTAATTATAGAAACTTACGATGTTCCTATAAAAAAAATTCATTAAACTTTGGCTAAAATCAATAGCTTTGAAATGTAAAATTTTATAAATATTTTGGGAATTAAATTTTACTATTTTTTAGTTTCATTCAAGTTCTATTAAATACAAAAAGTTTATGCAAAAATATTGATTCAGTAAAAAGTTCCAACCCCATCAAGGAGGGTAAAAAAAATGTCATTTTTACTCCTTGTCCGCCCCTCGTTGTAGAGTTACTTTGGACAGCTAATTTTTTGCTCATCAATATTCATCACGAGATCTATTGAATGAGGTATCACTCATCTCAAACGGTCACATTCAATTCGGATCATTCCCTTTTTAGCCTCCAGGAGTCATTTTCCGAGTAGATGCTCAAATTTTAAACGCGTTTTTCTCGAGAATGCGGTCTCCTTGACAAAAACTAAATCCAGTACTGGATTGCCGAATGGTGTTTGCATCTTCTTGCCATCAAAATCGCATACCTTCCGTTTAGAACATTCCTTTCTTGGCCAACCTCTTGTGTAGCGATGATCATGAAAAGCCAGAGAGCACTGAAGGCAATTGGAGAGAAGATCACAAAGAAGAGACCGAGTTTTGTATCGAAAATGAAGGACATTTTTCTAGAATTATTGATATACATACATATTATAGTTGTTATAGCTACTTTGGGTAGCAGGCTTGCATTTTTGTATAGAACTCATCCTACCTAGTTTTACTAAATTAATGGGGAAATTACTTGAAAAACCTCGGCTTGCGAAGCAGTTTTGATTGTCAAACATAACTATTTAATAATTTCCAGATCTTTAAACTAACCCAGTGATCGTGCAATATCTATAGAGAGTGTGAACGAAAGAGAAAACGAAACCAGCACAAAAAATGAGATTCTGAGCGATGGCCCCGTAACGGCTCCATTCAGCACCGAATGTCACCAAACGAAGGCTGAATATTGTGTAGCCGTGGTTGTCATTCACAAACATCTGCAATGGGAATAGGCTAACAAAGATGAAAGATAACCCAAAAAGTGAGAATGGTCAACTCCTTGCTTTATCATAGTACTGTTTTCTTATGCCCACACTTACTGGGTCAACGGTCATCGTGCCAAGAGCATAGCAGAACGTGTAGATGGTGCTGATCATGAGGAAACCCGAATAGGCGCTCGCCACTCGCCGATTCGTCCAAATCACGTAGAACAGGAAGATGTTCAGGAGAAGGCCCACAGCTGGAATCGCCGTCAAGAGAAGCGTCAAATAATGCATCCCTAGGATGAATTCATTTAAATGAAACTTACAATAAAGCGAAAGTGGAAAAGAATTAAGAGCTATTTTAAGATCTCTGCTTTTCGAATTGAATCTCTAACGATAGTTTCTCTAGAATGGTGGAGCAATATAATACATATAAAGTTTTCTCTATTCTTTAGTTCTAGTACAGGTGAAACTGAAAAGGGATGGTTCCGGGTCTTGGATCAATGTATGCAGTGTGCTCACACTTCTCTATGAAAAGAATGAATTTCTATGAATTTCTATATGAATTTTCCTGCCAAAAGAAGTTTTCCTACCCTACCCCAATCATGCCAAAAATACTTCCTACGGCTTAAGAAATAAAAAAGAGCTTTTTTCGGAAAACCAACTATTCCGTTAAGAGTTAAGTGAGGAAAATTATATGTCAAGTATTGAGAACAGTGATCCTTGACCATAAAATTAAGATTCTAGAACATTTGATACGCGCCTCGTGAATGAATGAAAGAAGAATAGGCCGTCCAAGTCAAAGATCGTTCTCATCCACGATACCGCGCGCCCTCATGTTGCAAAACTGACTCGCTCTAAAATTAACAGCCTTGGTTGGGAACTTTTGGCGCATCCCGCATACAGTCCGGACCTTGCCCCTTCTGATTCCTATTTCTTCCGGACCATGAGTAATGAGCTTGCGGGAGAACACTTCAATTCGGAAGAAGCAGTCAAAAATTGGCTCCAAAAGTTTTTCGATTCAAAACCAAAATCTTACTACGAAAGAGGAATCCGCAAATTGCCTGTAAAATGGGCAGAAGTCGTCAATAATAATGGAAATTATTTGGAATGAATTGATGGTTTTATGTTGAATAAATTTTAGTTCAAAGTCCGGCAGTTTTCCATTCACCAACCCAATACATATAAAGCTTTCTCTATTCTTTAGTTCTAGTACAGGTGAAACTGAAAAGGGATGGTTCCGGGTCTTGGATCAATGTACTCACTTTTCTATGAAAAGAATTGATTTCTATGAATTTCTATATGAATTTTCCTGCCAAAAGAAGTTTTCCTACCCTACCCCAATCATGCCAAAAATACTTCCTACGGCTTAAGAAATAAAAAAAGAGCTTTTTCGGAAAACCAACTATACCGTTAAGAGTTAAGTGAGGAAAATTATATGTCAAGTATTGAGAACAGTGATCCTTGACCATAAAATTAAGATTCAAGAACATTTGATACGCGCCCCGCCTCTTTTCCCATTGACAATCCAACTTTAAACTCAATATCTTGGTGTTGGGCTGTCCAATTGAAATAGTTTTTATAACAATCGACAAAGAAAGACTTGGCGTATCCAATGATACCAAGAATATTTAGATTGAACAGTCCGACACCAAGATATTTGAGCTCAAAGTTAGATTGCCAATGGTAAAAGGGGCGGGGCGTGGATCGGGGCCGATAACCTAAAATTGAAGCTAATTCAATAAATATAAACAAATTATTTCTTTATTGATTCATCTATTGATACGTCACTAGTAAAACGACTTTTGATAAGTACACTGCTATATTCTTCGCATAAACTTTGTTATTACTACATATTAGCTTCAAATAACATTAGCAAGTCTAGTTCAATAAATTTTCCGGTTACCACAAGAGCAGTTTGAAGCTCAATCTTGAGTCATTTGTTCAAAAATCAAGAAACACTCTAGTCAGAGATTACTTTACGGTCAAAGCAAAAACAAGAAAGTTTTCTCTGAAAAGAAAATAATTAAACAGGATAAGGAAGCGAGTACATCGACCTTTTTCTAGGAAAAACTTCCCGATCCAACAAGGAACGAAAAACAAGCTTGCCCCTAGGGAAAAAAGTATCTTTGAAAATCGTTGCCGAAAATAATTCAGGAAACTCAATCTAACTTTTTATCAAGTTCTTTATTATAATCAAAAAGTTATGGTATCCAAGGCCAAATATTCAAGAATCAGAGATTCCGTAAATCCTTGATTTTTCGACCCCAAAAAAATCGGCCAGTCAAAAAAATTGGTAAGGGAGGACCACATGGTTCAAAAAATATTTTTTTGCTAAAAACCATTTTAAATAATACCGCTTGCCCCAGAACATCCGAAAAACACATTTTAAATGAAAAAATGGGGAATGAAAAAAATCAACGTTATTTGAAAATTTGTCTAACTCAAGGTTATTTCTTAACAAGCAGATGGTATGTTATTGGGTTGGGGAGAATGAGTCGGCGCCGAAAATGAAAAAAATGTCTGAAACTTCAATTCGACTTCGTGAAATAATATGCGTTTGATATGAGTAGAATGGTTAACTAATTCTCTGCAAAATGACATTTAAAAGAAAATTCAAACAGCGCCTCCGCTCAAGAAAAAGCCATTTTTTCACAAAAACTACAAACTGTGATCTAGAAAAACCATTGGTGGGATCTTCCCTGCAAATTTGGCAACTTAAGTAATTGAATGTGCTCTATCTTTTTTATATAAACACCAAAGAAGGTTTATGTGAAAGAAACTGTTCAAATGATGAGTCGGACTCTTTGCCATTTTAACCAGCTGCGTTTCGAAGTTCATAAACTCCACGAAAGAAAAGCTTTGTGGAATCTCTCAAAAGTCATTTTGTAGAGAAATAGTGGATCCTTTTGATGAAACCAAACGTATGTTTAAAGAAGGCTTTATGTGTGCAAAAAGTCCCTTTAAAGTTTGGCGCCGACTCATTCTCCCCAACCCAATATATAGAAAACTATATAGCTTTTTCTGCTGGTTTCCAAATAATGTTGAAGAATCAGGCGAACTTTTTAATTACCTATAACTTTTCGAAATAGAAAGCTTACTTTTTGTATAGAGTCTTCAAGTAAAGTTTTGACTGTTATGAGTGAAAAAGTCAACAAACTTCAAGAGATTTTCAGGTGAGCTCCTTTTTTAATCACACAAGAATACCAAATTCAAGGTGAGATCAGCCAGAAATTGCTTAGTAATATGTGGCCAAACACAGGTTAACAAATGTAAGTGCAATGTAAAATTTCCTTTATACTCAAAAAGTAAATTACTCTACATTTTCTTCCGCCTTTTTGAGAAATTATCGGGTTTCAAGTTTACTCGAAAATCCTTTGAATTCAAAAAATAATTGCTGATCTTGGCATTTTTTCATTTTTATGCCAATAATTGTTGGTTTCTTTCCTTCAAACGTTAGGAGGAAGGATCAAAGTTGAGGAAGTTATTAGAAGTACCATGTAGCCGAGAAATCGGATGACATTTTCAAGAGATTTTGTCAAGAGGCAAAAAGATGTTCGATGTAGCGAACTTTGTAAAATTACTGGATACAACTAGTGTGGAAATGAATTGTTTTTGAGAGAATTCGAGAAACGTTTCCATTTGCTCGTAAGCTATGATAGACTATAAACAGAGTTATCTTGCGAAAGGTTTCCAAGTGATTTCTCAGAGAATGGGTACAAAGTAGAAGCGTTAACATCCAATTGTATGTATTGTTAGTGCTTTACTTAGTTCAAAACCTATTTATTGTATAAGTAACTGGTTTTTGTACTGAGAATTTTTGGATTGAAGAAAATTGAAAATCAATTCAATGAAGTTTCGATGGAAAATGATGAAACTTTAACCTTTTATATTAAATGAATTTAACAGATAAATTCGACTCGGCTCTATGTGTCTATTCCCTAAATTCGGATCTGAGTCATTGTCTACGGGTGGCTAGTTTTGAATACTCAAAAAGATAACACTGAAACTTTGTGTTTTGATTTTTTTTCTGAGAAACTAACCAGCTTTTTGAAGTGTTTTTTATCGAAATGTCTTGCAAACAGCGCCGATTCTGATTAATTCTGGACATTCAATATATCATTAAAAGTTTTTGAAAATATGGAAACTATAAAAGACTAAAAACAAAAAAGAAAGTTAGGTTATATAGAAAAAAATAATCTCGGTTCGTCTGTGCGCGCACTACGCGAGCGGGACGCTTTAAGTATTTTGAAAAGCGCTGAAAACGTGTCTAATGAAACTTCATGTAGTTGTGCCTTTAAAAAAAAATTTTTTGCAAAAAGTCACAGTGGTGGTCACTGGCGGGGGTCGAACCCGGGTCGAACCATCCACTGTGCCATGGGTGCCAATTTGCATTTTACGCTGGAATTTGCATCGTGGGGTTTTCAAACATAGGGAATTCGAATTCGTTTCTGGCAATTATTTTTACGATTTCTGGAGGCCGTTCTGCTGGTTTCTTTTAAAATGAAGATCTGGTCGCTATAAATCTGTAGATCTCTGTTTAGATCTTTTTTACATGCCGCTTATTTAGTTTTGAAGAAAACATTGCTGCTCAGGTAAGCGAAGAATGGATAACCGATGTTTTCAGATTACTGTCACTTCTTAAAGTTTTAGCACGAATCGATCTTTACGGTCGTCAGCCATGAGATACATCACGCAATTCTTGGCTTGATCTCGAGTGATCCAAAACTTCTAGTCCAAAAACACAAGAAGTGGGAAGTGTGAAGTGCAACTGTGAATGAAAATGATAATTAATAAATGTAAATTTTAAAATTTAAGCATTGATAATGGGCATTCGGCCATGTACGCGCGAGTCAACGATGCCTTTTTCCTTAAGAGTTGGGTTCGCTTTTCGCTGCAAAAGCGGATCGAGAATGAGACAACTTTATGTGAGTTCTAGATGACTAAATTATGTTAAATCTGATATTTTATAGCCTAAACACGGGTTATCTTCTTAGATAATCATATCCTTTTTCAGGAAGACCCTCCAAAGGGAAAATTCAATCAATGGAGAGACGCCTGCGACGTAAACAATAGAAATTTTCCTTTTTATCCTAGAATATATCCAAAAATTTCTTTTTATCTACGAATTTTTATTCTTAAATACTCATTTCTACTTTTATTCTTAAATATTCGTTTTGCATAAGCTAACCATAAACTATTGCAGAGATTGGGAAATTGCGATTGTGAATTTCCGAAAGTAATTCGAGGAAAAAAATTTTTCTGTTGGTAGGCTAAAAATAACAGTTCCTTGTGCAATCAATCGATCGATGCTTTGTGTAAAGAAACTTTGATTTCAATAAAAAATAAACTCTTTATTAATAGCACCTAGATAAGCTAAACCTGATCCAGCTGTTCTGAGTACAGGGAAGCGGTGACAGTCGTGCCTTCAGGTAGCAACTCTCAATAAACTACTCCGCTCAGATCCCACCAAATGCACAACATGATCTTCTTCTGGTGCAATTCTGGCTTGCGCTCAGGTATCGGTTGCTCGCCGGGACTGATCCACTGCCTGTGCTCCGATGGTTGATATAAAGTACCCACTTCTCATCACCAGTAATCACGTCTGGAAGAAAGAAATATCTGTTGTACTGGAAAAAATGCCCTCTGAAAATAAAAACAAAGTATTAAATAGACTAAAGAAAGTAAATAGATTTGTGGTGAAATAGAGAAAAACAAAAGTCCGATTTCAGTACAAAACTCTTCTCCACATCTCACACATCAGGTGATGAAGCCAGCACCCCGCTTAACTGCCATCCACAAACAGAACAGGTTGCTCTTTGCTCGCGCAAACATGGCAACTAACTGAAATCAGGTATTTAAACTTAGAAAACAAAGTTTATTGGTTTCAGATCTTCTACACAGACGAGAAAAAGTTCAACCTGGATGGGCCTGATGGTGGACACCCTTATTGGCGTGCCTTGCGCAAGGATCCATTACTGTTCTCAAAGCGAAACTTCGGCGGGGGTTCGGTGATGTGTTGGGGCGCCTTCTCATCTCATGGAAAACTGGAAATCGCCTTTGTCACTTCCAAGATGAACTCACAAGATTACATTGATGTGCTCGTGGTCAACCTTCTTCCATATCTGCAAAGTCTTCCACAACATCAACTCACCCTATAGCAAGACAACGCCAGCATCCACGTCAGCCAAACAACCAAGTCATGGCTTCAGTCAAAACAAGTGCCTCTTCTGGATTGGCCGGCGTGCTCCCCCGATCTCAACCCCATTGACAATCTGTGGGGAATGCTTGCTCGTCGAGTTTATGGCAATTCCACACAATACGCAAATGTTCAAACACTCAAAGATGCCATTACCCGCGAGTGGAATGCCATTCCAAGAAGCACCATCAGGAAGCACCATCAAGAAGCTAGTTGACAGCATGCAGAGTCGAATATTTGACGTGATCAGTTGCCAAGGACAGACAACAAAATATTAAAGTGTTATTGTTATAAATAAACCACGTTATCATAAAAATTGAACAAAAATGCAACAACGACACCAAAATTCGGGGGGGGAGGGGGTGGCGTATGGTTTTGCACCAGGTGAATTTTCGTTTTTTGGCTGTTACATTTTCCCTATTCATGCTATGTCGATGATTTTTGGGATGTAAGGGTTACTTTTGATCCTGAATCTAACTACGTTTTCAGTTTTTTTTGTCACTGGCACGGAAGCCGCAGAAAATTGAAATTTGGGGGGTGGCGTATGGCGTATGGCACCGCACGGTATCTCTAGAAAAAAAGTGAAAAATGGAGGTTTCGCTTCTCGCTTTTCGTTTCTTTTTCTTTCTATGTCTTTTTTGAGTTTTAGTCTTGCTAATTTTCGACGTGATCCTCGACAATTTCACTTTTTACTCCCTAGAGACTTGGCAAATGAATAAAATGATAAAACTTTAGAAGATTCTTGTAATTTAGCACAGAAAACAAGATTTCAATTCTAACTATTCTCTGATTTGCGAACGCATTTCATAACTCATGATTTTGAATGAGGGAGATGTTGAAATAAAGTTTGAGAGAGTTTCACAAAGGTTTGTTGCCTCTGAAATCTCTCTAAAGAATCATTTCATTATAAGGATCACTTCTGGGGTGAATATTTGTAAACTGACTAATGGCTTTTTCAAAATCATCCCAAAATGGGATGAAATGAGAAAATTTGAAAACGCTATTCGATTGACATTTGTTTTTTCAACAATCGTGCAAAGATCTCGTCTGGCTCGCGATTGAAAACTGTTTAATCGCTAATTTTAGTTCTGCTAAACATTTCAAAAACAAATCTAAAAAAAGATCACTGTGAAGATCTCCAGAAAACCATTTCTCATGGTTACCTGCGAAACAAAAACAAATAAAAGTTCTTTTATCAATTTGTCTAATGACTGAACTCTTTCAACTTCTTGGAGGCTTCACGCGTTTCGATGAAATAAGAATAGTATTAGCAGAACTTTGAAGAATTTTAATCACTCATTACAATTTGATTAATCATAAAACAGAAACCAAAACCTATTAAGAAACAGCTGCTAATTATCATTTTCAGCCACCACACGAGCGTTCAACTTAGAACACCGAAAATTGAATTTGTTTTTTAATGTGCTGTATTTATTGATTCACAGCACTGTCCCCAAAGTTGCAAAGTAGTTTCATTTCTAAAGTTTCAGTTTCGAAGTAGTCAACTTTTCAAATGTCGATTGAATTGGTGAGGGTCGACTCTTTTCCAATCATTCAACAATGGCTATCGATTTTCAGTGGTAGCTTTGTCTTATCAAAGCTTGATTTAAGCTTTAATTTTAAGTACTGGCTCTGTTCTTCAACTTACTTGGCGTCTACATCATTTATGTGGGCACACCGAAACGACTCGGAAGCTATAAATACTATCTGTTAACCATGCAGGTATCAATTTCGCATTTGTTGGAAACTTTGTGACAGAAACATTTCACATTTTGGTATAAACGTGCTTTCTTTCAGCTGACCGGTGCTGCGTTTGACTTCGGTGTGATCATTTTCACTTTTCCCATCTCAGCCCAGCCCATTTTGGGAGGGTATTTCCTTGGACTCGCCAGCTCTTTTGGGGTTTCGACCCCGTTACAGTTTGTGAGTTTCGTCGATTGAAAACCGAGATTAAACAATCAAATCAAAGTCAAAACAATCAGTCAAAGAGTTACAATCAAAGTCAAAACGCCTAGTTCAAACCGAAAATGCTTTCAGGGTTTTGCAATGACTCTTTTTCTGTATTTTATCGCGACGATTGGTGTCACAATTTTTTACAAACAACAGTCGATTCTCCCGGAAAGTCATTTGCTAAAACAAGGCAAAGGGTGCGTTAAAAATGAAATATTAGGTTGCAAAGGTCAAAGTGAAAATTTCGGCACTGTATTTTTCTAAAAAACCAAACCACAGATTTATTCAAGGTAAGTGCCATTATTATCCATGATTCGTTGCCATTTATTAGGTAGGGTTCGAATCCCCTTCTCCCAGAAATTTTTGGGCTGCACATCAAAGAAATCGTGGAGCCAATTATCGACCTCGACGCGATCTTCGAAGTGCTCTCAATCGAGTTGCAGCCAGCTTCCGGAAAAGATGAAAATCAGGGGGGGCAAGATCAGGACTATACGATGGATGGGGGAGAACTTCCCAGCCCAGCTCCTTCAAATTTTATTGAGTCAAATTTGCAACATGAGGTCTTGCATTGTCATGCAAGAGAGGTCCTTCTCTTGTGATTTCTTGTGATTTGTTTGCCGACCTGATCCAGCGGTTCTGAGTACAGGGAAGCAGTCACAGTCGTGCCTTCAGGTGGCAACTCCTAATAAACTACTCCGCTCAGATCCCACCAAATGCACAACATAATCTTCTTTTGGTGCAATTCTGGCTTGGCTCCAGGTTGCGGTTGCTCACCGGAACTGATCCACTGCTTGTGACTCCGATGGTTGATATAAAGTACCCACTTCTCATCACCAGTAATCACGTCTGGAAGAAATAAATATCCGTTGTACTGGGAGAGTAGGGCGGCAGAAACTGTGAGCCTCATCTCATCTGTGAGCACATGGGGAAGCCACGCCCCAAATTTCGAAACAAATCCCATTGGATGGGTATGGGTTAGCACTGTTGCATGAGAGGCCTTTAATTGTTCTCCCAGTGCCCTGGTTGATTGTTTGTTGTTGATCCGCAAGAGCTCAGTTAGAGCCGTTTCATTGAAGTCACTCACGCTTCCACCGCTCGCCTCTTCCTCTAGGGAAAAGTCGCCTTTCTCGAAACGATGGAACCATCTGTAAGCGGTTGCTAGACTAAGTGAACCTTGCCCATAAACATGATTAATCTCCCCATAAGCACAGGTAGCAGTGGAATTTTCCTTGAAGTGAAACAAGAGGACATGCCAAAAATGACCCTTCGGTAGAATATTGGATACCTTCAAAGAAAGATAAAAATAAAACAGAAAATATCAATATTCCATTTGGGGTTTTTAGTAATCAATAGTTGAAGAGTGGCGTAAACAAACCCCTTTTTATCCAAATGATTTTGTTGCTGGGGAATACTGATAGAGAGAGAAGAAAAAATTCTCACTTTGACCTTTCCAACCTAATAGATCAAGTTTTTGTTGTTCGAAAATGCAACATTTCAGAGGGAAACAGCTTTTTGTTTTCGCCTTCTTTGTGCAGCCACTCGTCTTGGAATGTCTTCTGTTTATTTTATGCCGAAAGAACGATCTTGACCAAGCCATTCGAGATCAAACAAAGGTTCAACAAAATGGTGTAAACCGTTGAGAAAAACGATACAAATTGTTTTGAAAGGGAATATTCGGTTGAGTACTAATTCTTGATAACACTTCTACGTTTTGATTTTTAGAAATAACTACTGTATTAAATAATCTACGATTTTGTGCAAATGCAAAGGCCTATTGATTTTCTAAAAGTAGCTTTTGAGAGACAAGCTCTGGCTTTAGAGATTTTATAGTGGAAAGAAGTTGGAGTTGAAGCACGTTGAAGCACGCTAGTTGAAGCACGCCTTAAAGCCTATCCGACTCGACTATTATTACCGTATTTCCCATAAAGAATCAGTTTGGCATTTCTTGAAAACCAGTTTTTGAATCGTTCTGAAAATTTGGCTATAAGCTTCATTTTGGATTCTCTACAACTTTTCCATTGACACCAAAATGGGTTTCTTTTGAAGAAAGTGCTCAAAGTGTCACATATGACAATAGCCGGCAGCTTTCAATTCACCAACCCAAT
>CAUEEP010000480.1:0-17454 GCA_958450365.1 Mesorhabditis belari | reverse complement strand
AACTTCAAAGATAAACTGCTTACCTTTTCAAGCAATAAGTTTGTATTTTATTTTTACAACACGGACTTCAAAGTTTATTTGAGTAAAAGTTTCTTTTTCAATTAATCTTTAACAAAGTTAGAAAATCGAAACAATTTGTGGGCATTTGCTTGTTCGGCCCGCTTTTCGATTTCACAGCAACACCACATAGGACAAGCTGAAGATCAAATTTGCCAAAAACAGTAGAGGATTGACGTTTGTTAACGCTCAAATCTCATCATCGCAGTAAACCCGACGCTTGCCAAACGACGGTGTTGAGAAGAAAAATCGAAAAAGCCTCATCGATGAGATGGGAACATGCCGCGATCGAAAGAGCCGCCATCCAGTTGATCGAGAGATTCGCGATGATCTCAGTTTGAAATAAAAAACTTCTGCCTGCCCTCTCCTATTTTCTCCTAAAAAACTGAAACCTCTGCCCTCTCCTATTTTCTTATTAAATTCACATTTTATCCTACCTGCAACGCCAACTTGTACTTGACTTTTAAATCCTTATTTTTGTGTTTGCTATGCTAGCCTCCTCTGCAGAGAGCTCTCCTCCATCGATGCACCAACACGAAATGCCATATGTCTATAAAAGTGACACACGGCGTGAAGATATACTCGAATAGAGTCTAAAGTGATCTTGTAGTTACCGTATTTACTTTATTAGTACTGAGCAATACTATTTTTTCGTGACGGCTCAGACCGCAGTACTATTAGAGGCGCTCGATCCTCCCCCATGCAACTCGAGTTTGTTATGGAACTTGGCGACAACTTTTGTATGAGCTTGGCCTAGAAAATGGGGTAATAGAAACAACCACTGGTCAAGACGATGCAAAGCTTTCTTCCATCAGTCACATATGAGGCATTTTGTTGGATTGAATTGTTACTTCTGCTCATTTTGCGACTGAAAATAAAATCGCCGAAGCAGAGGTTTACTTTTGAAAACTTTCTGATGCACAGTTCGACGTGTAAAGTTCGGAAAAGGCGTATGAAGACGTTCTCTGATTTCGTTGAGGTTAATTGAGCTGCTGCGAAAAGTTCGAGAAGTTAGTTCAACCGCAAGAGTTCGGAAATTTATTCAAAAACTTTTTATAGCATCAGATATTCAGCGAAAACTTGAAGCTGGTCGTATCACCGAGGCCGTGTAGCCGGGTTTGATTGGATGGGGCACGACAGGTGCGCATCAAGCTCTGAATGAGAACTTATTAATGGCTCTGCGCTCAATACTAACCGCAGAGTTGCTCGACTGATTCGGCATAACGGGAAGTGTTTGGAGTTGAGCACCCAACGCGTTCGCACTGTAAACTCCCATGTGCCACTAGGTAACAAACAATCCAACAAGTGTCCCCGACAGGAAGGCTTAGAAACTTGCTTGAAAGAAGTGGACATGGCTGAAAAGCCATGTCCACTTCTTTCAAGCAAGTTTCTAAGCTTATGTGACTAATTTCATAAAAACTGGTAAATCTAGAAATTAAATTCATTTTAGCAGTTAATGCTTTTTACAGAAACTAAATTAGCTTAGCCACAGTGAGACTATTCAATGTTGCGCGCATTTTGACCATTTTTTACCAAAGTTTTTAATGAAATTAGTCAGATAAGCTCAGAAACACTTGAAAGATGTGGACAGGACTTTTCAGTCATCCTGTTTAATCAACCAACTAAATATCTATTGAAATTACATTTCTATGACAGCTTTAAATGGAATAGAGACATTTTAAATAACGGAGTGTCCGGGCTTGCTCCTGACAATGAGGCGGAGTGAGTTTGACAATAAGGCAACCGTAGTAGTGTACCCCATTTTTCTCTTTTGTGAAAATTTGACCCAAAAGCAAGAGATATTTAGCTGATTGATTCTAGAGAAGACAAATCGTGTTTTTTTTATTTATTGCACAAAAAGCTCACTCTTTGAAATCATTCGAAAGAATCGGTCGAATCGTGGTCGCCTGTAAATGTGTCTAAGTGCTAATTTCAATTTAGCCTACAAGATTCGCATTCGAACTCGTCCAGAAACGATTGTCGGCCACGTTTGGGATCGATGCTCTCATCGTGATATCACATTGTGCCTGGAATTCAAACCATCCTCTCAAATTCGCGCAACTCACCAATGGATTGTTGAAATAATTCCTCGTGATGCTCATCCAAGAATCATTTTGGAATATCACATCTTGTCCTTGATTCTCCAGGAAATAGTTGTTGCTGAGAAGAATATTGTTTTGTGATCCACTCGTCCCATTGGTGAACAATCCGACAGTTGTCGTGAAATTATTTCGGTAAACCACGTTGTTTGTCATTGTGACAATGAAGCGTTGATCTAAAAAAGAGTTTTTGAAGCGAAACTTTGCAAGCTTTGCCGGAAAACCGATCGTCAATTACAACAGAAAACTTGCAGGTGTGCAACAGAAAATTTAGTGTCTTTCAACAGCAGATCTAATGATTTAAATAGCTTTCGAAAAGTTGATTTCAAAAAGGGAATCAAACATTTTCGTTACATTCCTGTGACCTCACTATTTTCTCGTTAAAGTCTCACCGGGATCATCTTGCAAAGGGGTTAACCCGATGAGGAACTCGAATTGAAGCCCATAAAAGCTATTCTCCACTTGAGCGCTGTTCACAAAAATCGAGTTCGTGATTCGGGAATTCGTTTGCGAAGCGTAGAGGTTGATGGCATAGCCTGAAGAGGAGAGGGAAATCGCTTGCACTAGTTGTACTGTACAAACTAGACTTGTAACAAAAACATCTGTCGGTCCTAAAGTTTTTCGTGTTTTTCTCGGCACCAACGCTTCGATTTTGACTATTTTAACTATCATTCGATGCAGAATGCAATTACGCGCGAAATAATACCAAAGTGAACTCAAAATGTAATATCCACTCAAAGTTGTTGGTTAAAAACCTAAACCCCGCCCATAATGGGCCTAACCTTCAAGTGGGCGGGCTTAAAGTGGGCGGGGCGTAGGTTCCGCCCATTATGGGCGGGATTGAACCTTTTGTCTGAAAACTTTACATGGCTATTAGATTTTGGGTTCATTTTGGTATCATTCGACGCGCAATTTTATTCTGCATCGAATGTTAGACAAAATAGTTAAAATGGAAGGGTTGGTGCTGAACGAAACACGAAAAACCTTAAACTGCCAACGGCAAAAAGAACCAACAAGTCTAGTGCAAGCAATAACTATTTCATTTCTAGTTTACCGAGATTTGCATCAAAGCGACTCCGATCAACGACAACGTTCATTTGTCGCGCCGTCGGTGACTTGATCCCACCTGAAAGTCGGAAATAAATGGACTATCAAATCAAGAAAAACCTCCGTTTCCTTTCAAAATGCTGTTGATCACTTGCACCGAACAGGAATAGCATTGATCAAATTCAACTAAATTGCATCAATAAAGCACCAATACAATTTGATTACTTGCAGTTGCGTTGTTGTTCCCCTCAATGATCGAATTGTTGACGAGCAAGTTGAATGGATCAGAGATGTCTTGCGATGTCACATCTGAAATGGTTGGCTTGTCGAAAGGACTAATGTAAAAATATTGCTAGGTGATGCTGTGGTTTCTTTTATGATTATAACCAAATCTTTGCCGGAAATTCACGTCTTTAACAATTTAAGAGCAACTTTTGACAAAGAAAGCTCTTTTTGCTGTTGAATACAATTTTAAAAGCTCTATCAAATAGTAAAATCAAGGTTTTGAAAAGGTGTTTTCCGTTAAGTTACTAAGAACAGATAGAAAGTAGATAGGAAGAAAAGATAGAATACTTACTGTCTCTTGAATAATCGATCGCACCACCAAATCCTAGTATCCCATTTGAGACGAACGATGTGCTGTCAATGTTTAGAGACAAATTTCGATTCAGAGTGCCGGCTGCGAGGAGAATCCAGATTCCCTCATAGTAATTGAATGAAAGATTCGATTTCG
Organism: Mesorhabditis belari; assembly: GCA_958450365.1. NCBI lineage: Eukaryota > Metazoa > Nematoda > Chromadorea > Rhabditida > Rhabditidae > Mesorhabditis > Mesorhabditis belari. The sequence continues at coordinate 13,518 of CAUEEP010000480.1, read as the reverse complement.
TCACCACTGAAACAGCAAGTAAGCCAAAAGACAATGTTTTATCACTCACAAATCGTGCCAGCCACCGCACCAGCGAGATGCATTCCCTGACCATTGGTCTTTGAGGTGAGATTGGTGAAAACGATGTCAGAGGTCTAATAAAAAGAAAATTTAAGAACGTCGGGCTTTGTAGATGGGTTTTTTTAATGAGTAACTCTGGTTTAAAGAATCGTAACTTCTTTTACAACTAAATTAAGCTCATCTCGATATTACTTTGAAGCCCGAGTTCACCTCTTTTCGAATACATAAAAAGTTCTCAGCCTTCGAATCTCTGCTCAGCAATTTTTCAAACCAACCGAATTCGTGATCAAAACGCCGTAATCCGGGGAATTGATGACCACTGAATTGGCGATGGTGACGGATGGGAGTGCGCCCCACTTAAAGAGCTCTTTTATTGCTTAAAACAATGAACAAACCTGTGACACCTGGATTCCGATGTTATTATGATCGACTGTGACGGCGTTGATTGTTGGTGGATTCGTGCAATTTGTCACTGTAAAAGAAACAGTCGATCTAATCAACATTGACCCACCCTTCAGACCAATGGCTGCATGTTTGATGAGTAGATTCGAAATCGAGCCTCCGTCTGAAAAACGAAGTCTTTAGCCATTACAGCGTGACTGGAAAGTTCTGCTACTTTTTGAAAATTGAAGAAAAGTCACAATTTTTCTTGAACAACCATTATTTATGTTTTTTTTTTTACTGAAATTAGCGTATTTTTAGATCTGATTTTGTTGATTTCACTACTGTTTTTAACTTTGATTTTACAGGGTGACGGACCATCATCGAGTTGCACAAGCGTGGATTCAAGAATCCAGACATTGTAGGAGTAACGAGACTGGATGTAACAAAATGAAGGTCAAACGAACAGTGGATCAAGAGTTGCGAGATGATTCGAAGACTTAAACTGCGTAGAGCATGCGAAATTTTGTTGTGAAACATAATCAATTTAATGACAAGATCACTCTTAAAAATCCAATACATGAGTAGCGTGCCGAGCGAAACTCGGCTCTCAACTTTGGAAGGCTATATAAAAAAGTTGAAAGATTGAATCGATTAGATAATGGGCACCGTTCAAGGAGACATACTTAAGATTTACCTCCAGAAAAATCAGAACGATTCACCCAAATTTGGCCAATCTAGGCCCTTTGAAATGCTATAATTGTAGGCCACTCTGTAGAGTGGATTCCTCTCGATTGTTTCCTCGATTGATGCCCTTTCTAAAAGGCGCACCGATTCTCGTAAACTACCGTAATCCTATAGTCAGAGACTGCCAAATTTTGGCATCTTTGACTGAATTTTGTAATTCCTCATCGATTGATATCAAAATTCGGTCATGTCGGGGAAAACTGGGCGTACAATTACAGTAGTCTTCGAGGATAAATGCCTTGGTGCATTAATCGAGTGAAACTCACTCTGTTAACCATTCCTACGGTTGAAACAAACTTTTGCTATTCACTAACTTCTTGTGGATACAGTGAGGCCGCCCCATGCAGAATATGATGACTCGAACAGTGACTTCATCTCAACTGGCATCGACACAGTGCCCAGAATCGAGATTCTCCCTGAAATTGAGCACTGAATAGAAAGGGTTTAGCAGTCGATCAACAATACTTTACAAAACCAGTTTAAGGATTGATTCTTAAAGCTTGCTAGCTTGCTTTATTCTCTTTATAGAAGATCTTCTTTTCTTTTCCTACCTGAGAAATAAAGCAGCTAAGTGAATAAGGAAATGAACGCTAGTGAACTTTGCAATATTTTTTATTGTTTCAGATGAATACAACTCACCATAGACGATGAGCTTGGTGTTTCCTTGGAATACGAACGTGACACCGGGTTGCAGTGTCAGCGTCTCGCCGGCATTCACTGTCAAATCGCCGATAATCAAATAGGAACCCTGTGGGACGGTGTATTGGGTGGTTGTCGAATTGCAGCCAATGCACAGGTCGCTCTTTGAATAGATTTGCGTGAAAACCGGGAAACCGGCGTTCACAATGGCGGCAGCATAAAAGACGAGCAATAGCTGAAACTCAGGGTCAAAAGCACCGATAAAAGCGTCGATACTCAACCTTTGTTTTAAATAATTTTTGTATTTTTCTTTTAGATTAAAAAAACCCAGTCAAATGTATTCCAATTACTTCTTTTTCAAACGTCAATGGGTGCACAACGGAAATTACGTTTTGATCATTTTAATTTTAATCCTAAGATCAACTTTTAAAAAGTTCTTTGGATAGGGTTTGTAATAGTGAGAAGAATTTATGTAAATGTCTATTTTAAAGGCTTTTAAAGACGCAAAATAGTTTCTCTCTGTTGTACATCTATTGACATCCAGTCCTAGTCTCACCTTTATAACGCTATGCATGTTTGTCGAATGTAGAAGGCTTCTGAAGAGTTTTTTAGAAGTCCAGGATAGTCCGTGTACAGTTTAACATAGAAATTTGTAAACTTTTTAGATAAATGATAAGAGCCTGTGTCAAAAATTCTAATGAGATTGTGCTAAAATACCCAAGTGACCTTTGGAAAGTTTCTTCAGTCTTTTTTCAGTATTTAGTTGAAATCATTTGGAGACCACTTTTTATTTGCTTCTCTGAAATGAGTTGTGCGAAGAGAAAGGGTTCCCGATGTTTCTATTTACACAAGAAGTACAAGAATTGCAAGAGTGACTATGCCAAATGTTCCTTTCAAAGGGGAAATTCGATCTTTGAAAATTCAGTACATAAATCAGTACATGTCAATACATTTTCCGAGTTATTCGAGAAATTTACGTCATCCTGTGTGTGTAAAAAGGATTAGCTTAAAAATTGATGTATCATTGATCAAGAATTTGAAAAGTTTTTGGATTAGTGAATTGAAAACTGCCGGCTATTTCGCGGGACTCGCAGATAAAAAACAACAGCATTGAACCAGCTGAAAGGGAGTTTGGTTACTTCAACATTTCCTCAAATTATTGCGAAAAAATTATGCTTCCAGGTTTTTATTTTTTGGTACTTTTTCTTCACTTCTTCTATTGCACTCGACAATCTGCCACCGGGACATATTCGTCATTTCATGCTTCATGAGTTCCTACAAGAGCACAGTGCAGGCTTGGCAGCTGCTAATATTAAAAAGATATATGGGGAGGACTCACCTTCCGAAAGAACGCGTCGAGTATGGTTTGCCAAGTTACCAACGACCATCGGGTATCATCGCGTGAATTGGGAGAAGAGTTAGGGGTTGATCATGCTACAGTGCTAAGGCACCTACATACCCTTGGATTCAAATCGAACCTTGGGGCTTGGGTGCCCCCTGACATCGCTGACCCCCAGAAGTGGCAGCGCGTCTCGATCAGTGTCGCCCATCTCTCACAATACAAAAGGTAATCTTTTCTTCCTCGAATTGTGATAGGAGATGAGAAATGGGTTTTTTCTGTGAACCTTCGGAGGAAGTGGCAATGGGTGGGGCCAGGCGAGAAACCCGAAAGTGACCCCAAGCTCGATTTGCACCAGAAGAAGTTTATGCTCTGCGTCTTCCGGGATATGGAGGGAGTGGTGTACTGGGAGTTGCTGGATAGCAAGACGACCCTTAGTGCAATCAAATACAGTCAACAGTTGGAAAGGGTGAATGAATCCCTGAAGAAGAATAGGCCCTCCAAGTCAAAGATCGTTCTCATCCACGACAACGCGCGCCCTCATATTGCAAAACTGACTCGCTCTAAAATAAACAAGCCTTGTTTGGGAACTTTTGGCGCATTCCCCATACAGTCCGGAACTCGCCCCTTTTGATTACTATTTTTTCCGGAATATGAGTAATGAGCTTGAGGGAGAACAGTTCGATTCGGAAGAAGCAGTCAAAAATTGGCTCCAAAAGTTTTTCGATTCAAAACCAAAATCCTACCACGAAAGAGGAATCCGCAAATTGCCTGTAAAATGGGCAGAAGTCGCCAATAATAATGGAAATTATTTGGAATGAATTTATGGTTTTATGTCGAATAAATTTTAGTTCAAAGTCCGGCAGTTTTCAATTCACCAACCCAATACATTGAAAAGTTACGGTTTCTAAAGTTTTCCTAGGATTTGGTCTGAAAAAGTCTGAAAATAAAATTAAAATGTGGTAGTAAAAGTCAAAGTCATCCAACAGCTCAAGAGACAGCTTGAAAAGAATTGTCAACAAAATTCCACTACTTCATTGATTTATTGACAGTTCTGGTGTGGATTTGGCTAGAAAATAGCTTTCAGACAATTTATTACATCATTTAAAGTCGGGACAGTGATTGAGGAGACCCATTCGGTCGCACAGATCGTTGTTGGCATTCTGAAAAAGTGCGGAAGAGGTGACGAAGAGAAATCACTTCCGTGCTAATTTTGAACTCAACTTTACCTACAAAATCATAGCAAACATCTTTAGAAGTAAATCAAGCAAGGCATGGTTTCTGGGAAAAAGGAGAGAAGTCACCGTATTTCCAGATTGCAAACACGGTCAGTGTAATAAGCGCCCCATCCCTTTGCACGCTCCATTCTCAGTCCTCATTGAAGTTATAGACCTGTGTTATGTACTAAAAGATAGCAGAGATTTAGAGCTATCGTTTGGTAGATAACAAATGCCTATAACTAAAATGAGAGCCGTGAATGGAGTGCCCAAAATTGGTTGAAAGCGTTTGCTTATTGCAGGTCTTACGATAGTTCTGAATGTCAACATTTGAATACCGTATTCTCTCTAATAGTAGTGCACCCTGAGCGTCGCCTAAATTGCTCGAAATCTCGAAAAGCGCTTATCAGAACCTATCGATGTGGGTCCGGAAAATGTAGCTGACGATGAGATCTTGTGGGGATTAGAGTGTTGAGCGAAAACTGCGAAAACTTAGAAACCGTAAAATAGTCATCAACTCGGCTCGGCGGAGTCGACTACTATTAGAGGGAATACGGTAACTTTAATTCTAATTCTAATTTCTCTTTTTCTTGTTTTGTCTAATTTCAAAAAGCGCACAATTCCGGCTCGATCCGACCCGCAACACCACGCGCCCGGATTGTAGCCGCATGCCTGGCTGTAGTAAGGCGCCTAACCGCCGAGGAAATCGTTGAGAGCACTGTAAGGAGATAATCACAAAAAAAACGAAAACGTACGGGCAAACATTTCCACCCTTAGCCACGGCAGCCATCATCACGTCGCTGCAGTTCTAGAAAAGTATCCAGAGTTCTGTACACTTCACGACTCCAACCTCCATTTCAGGAGCGTACGCGAGTCTTGTCGAAGTGATGCAAACAAAGTTGGCCATTAAAACTAAAAGAAACCAAAAGAAAGAAGTCAAAGAGTCTGTGACTAGTGCATAAGACTTTACAATTTTTTTCGGAACGTTTTTTAAAAATAATGCTGCCACCAACAAAATTTCTATTTAAACTATTAAAAAGTTTGATTGTTTCTCTGCAAAATGGCTTTTGAGAAATTCTTGGAAGTCGTTGTTTTTGTGAATTTTCAAAGACGCAAAGGTGAGTACTCAAAACTGCCGAAGTTAAAGTCGAATTCAGCTGAAGTCCGATGCTGAAGTCGAAATTTAGACACGCTTCAATACAAACCGATTTTGGTATCAAAATAAAAAAAGAGAGCTTATTTGATTAAATAAATCTGTAGAATTTGAAAACGATCCATTCAGCGATTTTCTTTAAAACAGCAATTGAAAATGTTACCGAGTTGAGGCGAGAAATGATAGCCTTTTTTTAATAGTTGAAAATGCAACAAATTTGGTAAAAGATTCCTTTCTATGAAAATAAAAGTTTGAAATAGATTGTAAAGACTTATGCACCAAAATTCACCTGCATAACCGGTCGTGCACTGGTAGTCGGCGACTGCTCCATCCGTCAGCCAGTCCTGGGCATCTGAATCGAGCCTTGATTCGGTTAACAGCCACACATTAGCCCAGTAGTCATACATGTAAACATTTTCTCGGCAACACACCTGTTTCATTTCGTCCGAGCGCCATGTAGCACGTGTAGTCAAAGCGAACACCGCTCGAGCAAGCGTACAGAGTGCTGGCCAAACTGAAACGAATACAGGATTAGTGTTGCGTTCTACAAAAAATGATTTTCCCCAAAAAACCAAAAGAGCTGACAGTCTTTTCGTTTAGATATTTAAAATCGGACAATACGGACATTTTTCTATTAGAAAATTTTCTATTGCAAAATTTAAAACTTCTTTCATTATAACTTCTTTCAAGACTTTAAACATGATTCGAAAAAATGAAATTTGTCAAAAATGTGCCCATTTTTGTTAGCCATGATAGACTTGCATTTGCAATAATAGAGCTTCAAAAGCATTACTCTTATAGTAATTAACTCTAAAAACGGATTAGTGTAGAAAAAATTGGAAAAGACGATTTTTGGAGACCTCAAACTCGAACTAACTGTTTTTCAGCATCGAGCCGCATTGCAAACTGCTCGGCTAGGGTTGTCAAAGTTATTCAAAAATGATACAGTTTTCTATTTTATGTAAAATTATGCGTAGATTTTATGATTAAATGATGCTTTTCAGCTTAGATTAATGTATTATCTTAGAAAGCCAAAAAAAGCGGCACTATATATCGAACCCTGTACAGGGTGATCAAAAAATTCCCACACACTTGTAAATGTTACATTTTCTAAATGAAGGCTAAAACAAAATTCTGATGAGCATTTCTATGAATAAATCATTCCGATCAGAGATTTTCAGCCTTTTCAAGAAGCCTTGAACTACATTCGAGGCAAATCGCCCATCAGACAAACATAGTTTTGCATGTTTTTGAAAACTATTTTACGTTTTTTATTTTGACTAGAGATTTTATTTTTCAAAAATAACAATTGAACTGTTACTTTAAACAAAATTCTACGTTTAAAAAGGCTTTTTGAAGGATTTTTCAACTGAAAGCAGGTTCAAATAGGTGAGCACGATGACAGTTTGCCTCCAGCGCACTACAATGCTTCTTTGGAGAGTTAGGTGGCTCTGATCAGGATGGTTTCGGTACAGAAATGCACTTCAGAATTTCAGCTACAAAATACTATTTAGTAAATCGAATTTCGATCTATGTTTTAGCTGACAAATGGAGCTTCTTTTGTAAATTGTGTGGGAACCTTTTGCTCACCCTGTAGATTTTTGTCAGCAAGCAATTTTCAGGCTCTCAACTCACTCGCAGATTTTCGGTTGAACGGTGATCCCTTGGAATTTCAGCAAGCGACCACGAGCTGAGTGGAGATCCCAATAAGGTGGTAAGGTGTCTAAAATTTATTCGAATACTTAATGCTAATTTATCCATGTTTGCGAGAGGTTTTTATGTTTCTATTTAAAGTTCATGAGGCTCAAATTGTTTCAAAATAGACTTTTTCTAAAGGCACATATGTTAAATTGGTCTTTTTGGCTAAGGTCAGAGCTCAAAAAAAGCCATTTTCAGCTGTTTTTGAGTTGTAAAAGGCGAGGAAAGGCGCATAGCATTTCTTGAGAACCGTCAAGGCATTCTGGTTGCAACTCGGCGAGACGCCCACAACAAGGAAGAGCGCTAAACTTGGAACACTTTTCATAGAAACGACGCGAACACGATCTGACTGAATATCTTCATGTTTCTCGAAGTAGTGAAAAATACAGTAAGATTTAAGGGTACGCCCAAACTACAGGATGCAATACTTGAAATTTTACTCCTCTAACTTACTATTCAGCAGTCATTGTGAAACTAAGTCAGAAAGCGACTCAAAACTTGCACTAACCATAGGCCGAGTGGTGAAACGGGCAAAAAACTGACCCACAAAGATGAATCTCATGATTGTTCCGTGAAATCAGCCGAGCGTCTCTCTTTCAGTTTTTTTTTCCATTTTATAGCGAAGAATCTTATCAGCTGATACATCTTCTCATTTCATATTTGCTGCCTCTGCACAAAATCGTTTTCAATTTTTGACTCTAAGAAAGAAAACTGGTGATGGAATGAGGTTCACAAAACGAAAAAGCAAAGTTCTTACGAAGTCTCCAAGGGTACATGCACCCAGAATGTTTGTGATGTGAGTACTTGCAATCAATCTCAATCTCACTCAAGAATCGCCAACACAACTGTTCCATCGAAAACACTGCAGCCGAATGCATATGCTGTAAAAGTAGTGCTCCGAGAGCTCCTTAAAACGATCGAAATCTCTTCAACCGTTGATCCGAACTATCGATGTGGGCAGAGGACACAAATGACAAAGTGAATGCCGTATTAATGAATGAATACCGTACCGTGAATACCGTATAATAGTAGTGTTGTCCGTCGAACCAAGTTGATGGCTATTTTACGGTTTCCAAGCTTTCACAGAAGCTCAACACTCTAATCCCCCACAAGATCTCATCGTCAGCTCCATTTTCCACCCCCACATCGATAGGTTCTGATAAGCGCTTTTCGAGATTTCGAACAATTTAGGCGAAGCTTAGGGTGCACTAGGGAGAATACAGGAATTGTAATACGGTGTTGGCTAATTTTATGTAGTGCCCGTTAAGAATAGTGATCTGGGCAAGATTTCTGAGTGCTGTACTTGGCAGTAAACAAATGAATCTCCAAACATCGTCCGAATCTTCTTTCCCCTTCTCTCCCCTGAGAATTTATAAGATAATTGGTTTTTTGTTGCATTAATTAGTCGAACTAAAACAAAAATTAAGAAGGGAATTACGAATTTGGCCAATTTATTTCAAATTTCCTTTTCAATTTTTGAAAAAGATTCGAAGAAAAGTATTTTCGCTTTGCGAAAGCTCTGCGAATTTGCGAAAGTTAATGCCCGAGTTTGCGTTAATCTCTACGTCTTTTCAAGTTGGCAATAGTAAGTTTTCGAAATCGATTTCCATATAGACATGGGAAAATTCACCTGAACCTAATTCCACCTTCGTTTTTTCAGCCGTCTCTTGCCCGATTGTTCTGAAATTTTGTCTGCAAGCAGAGAATGTCAATTTCTATTTGTAAACATGATTTCAGAACAATGGACCAAGAGACGGCTGAGAAAACGAAGGTGGAATTAGGTTCGGCTTGGAATTCTCCTATGTCTACATCCATAAAAGTACTCTCATTCAGCATTCACCGTCGCCACAGCGAATTTCATTCTCTCATTGATCATATGCACTAAACTAAAGCTTCGAACACAAGGGGAACTCCTCGTCATCGCTTATTATTGTTTCAACGAGGCTCTGAATGGCTACAGTGGCACGTTTTTTTCCTTTCGAAGAGTTCTGATGATCGTGTCGGATGTCGGTGAGCAAAAGATGGCCATTTTCTTAAATGAAACTAGAATTGTTCAAAGGATTACTTATTTTTATCGACACTCATTTCCAAGACTATCCCAGATCCCAAAAAGATCCCAAAAAGACAGGGCCAGGCCAGGACCAAGTGTTCTGAATGGCTGACAAAAACTGAACAAATCATTGTCTTACTTTCTTTTTTAAATTGTTCCTAGAACTTTTAATGGTTTCGGTTTTGATATGGCAGTTTTTTAGTAAAAAAATTTCATGCTGGACTGGCCTGGCTTGAGTTAAAGGAGCCAAAGCCAGTTCCAAGCCTGGCACCTACTCATTTCTCTGCAATCTTTATTTCCACTAGTTTTGGCTTATCATTGATTTCCAGTACCAAAAAATCACTTAAAATACCATTAAGCAGTTTTCAGCTTGGCCGCTTGTCCCGCGAATGACGTGTGTCTTGAATCCGGCGTTTCTGCTTTGGCTTTTCACCGGCTACTCGATTCCGCTCGCCGAAATCATTCTGACTTTTGATCGACTTTGGGCTCTCTATTTCCCACTTTCCTATAGCAGAACGTCGCTTAAACGGGTTTTCATCACAATAAACGGTTTGTTTTGAGAGTTGAAGAATATACGTTCCTAGGTGTAAACGGATGTGGACTAGAATTTGGGTTATGTTAAAGAGAGTGGATCCCTTTTGATATCCCGCCATCTCTAACACCCCGACAACCCAACTCAACTCCTCCAACGTATTAGAGGGGAGTCCCTGTGAAATGACCGACCTGTAGTTGCACTGCAGTTGCATAGACCCGGAAGATACATATCTTTATTTACAGTAATACAATAAGATGAATAGATTAGAAATGAGTGTAAGGGGAAGGGGGGACTCCAAATGAGAGTCTCACTTGCCCTCCTAGGCAATCCTAAGGACCGCCCCTTCTCGGCAATAAAAGGAATAAGCACAGAGGAGAACACATTTGCATAAGATTAGACAAAGCATTCAATAATAACAATAGTAACTAAAATATCAGTTTGGCTCGGAGCTGACAAGAAGAAAAAGTTGAAGAAAAAAGAAAAATTGGTTTGAAGAACTACAGGGTGGCCCACAATGATAGCGCCGCACTTCAAAGAGCCTAGATTGGCCAAATTTGGGTGAATCGTTCTGATTTTTCTGGGGGGCAAATCTTAAGAATGTCTCCTGGAATGGTGCTTATTATCTAATCGATTCAAGCTTTCAACTTTTTTATATAGCCTTCCAAAGTTGAGGGCCGAGTTTCAATTCAATTTTTTCAATTCGTTTCCAAAACTTAAAAGCTATATAAAAAAGTTGAAAGCCTGAATCAATTAGATAATAAGTAGCATTCCAGGAGACATTCTTAAGATTTACCTCCAGAAAAATTAGAACGATTCACTCAATTTTGACCAATCTAGGCTCTCTGAAATAATGCGGCGCTTTTTCTCTGGGTCACCCTGCGAAAGTTTGAAAGCTTTAACAAACCAAGTTCCATCAAATTAAAACTTGGCACTGGGTGCATAATAAACGCTATTAGGATAACTACAAATTTCAACCATACATTTAATTGATTAGCGTTTTCTTGGAAAAACGGGACACCTTTTAAAAAAGGCGAGTTAAAAATCTCTTATGTACGATAGATTATCGTGTAATGTAGATGAATCAATACTTCTAACTAAACAAAAATGACCACTGAAGTGTTTCCCCTTCAGTGATCTCTCTAATCTCTCTTCTTCTCACAATATTTGACATCGCTGAGTCGTGGATCGAGGAAAGCGGGAAAACGACGATGATCTCGCAGGGATGCTATCTTGATGCTTACACAAAAATCACTTATTATGGGTCGTATTTCGCAAAGGTCCTTTTGTATCTCATCTGCTGCATCTTCTACATGCCGGTGCTATGGAAAGTGAGAAAGGTGAGGGCTGGGGGAGTTCTTTTTCCGCAACTTTTTCCCGCAGCTTTAACGGCGAAAACACCGAATATTTGGTGATTTTACCTTTAAAGCTGCGGAAAAAGTTGCAGTAAGTGAGGGCTCTGGAAAATTGTGAAGAACATTGTTGAATATGTCATTTTCAGATCATGAGCACTTCAATGAATCGAAAAATGCGCGCGACCGTGAGAGGATCTCTGGCGATCGGTGAGACTTGGAACAAACTTGGAGCTTTTGGTGACTTGTTCAGTGACTTTTACAGGGCACCGTTTTCCCGATTTTGAGGAGCCTTACAATCTGGCAAAACTACTTTTTTTCTAAAGGGGGGCGAGGAAAATGTGTTATCGGACATTTGATACGAGCCCCGCCCCCTTTGCCATTGACAATCTAACTTTGAGCTCAAATATCTTGGTGTAGGGCTGTTCAATTTACATATTCTTGGTATCATTGGAGGCGTCAAGTCTTTTTCTGTCAATTGGTACAAAAACCATTTACATTGGACAGTCCAACACCGAGATATTCGACCCTAAAGCTAGATTGCCAATGGCAAATTGGCAATCTAGCAATCCGCCTATCCTATGTCCCAAAATCAGGAAAATGAGTACCTGGGTACTCTATTACTTTATGATTGTAGATACTCAGCATAAGGCAAAGAATCAAAAAAGATTTTTGTTCCCAATACAATCCTTCAGGTCTTCTAATCGTGGCTCTGTTGGGGTGCATCATTCTGCCGATTCTCTTCCTCACTTATCTCTTCCCAAGCTCAAACGGATTCCTCATCTATGCCAATCTTCTCATGTTGAAACCCTGGATGAATGTGATTGTTGCTCTTTTACTTTTTAAAGATCTCCGGACAACAATCAGAGAAATCCTATCTTCGGCATTGAAATTGCCCTGTCGCGAGAAAAGTGTTGTCTCTGTGAAATCGCCGTCAACTATTCTGTGAAATCGCCGTCAACTATTTGACTATGAGTGGTTTCTATTGATTAAAGTTTTACACAGTAAATGAATTTTTTAAGTTCCCTAAACGATTTTTAGTTTGAATCTTACAAGAAAAGACTTTTCGGATAAGATGAAAAGAAATAGAATTAACTACTTCAGTGTTTTCCCATTTGATTTTCGTTGTAGCTATGCAAAGCATTTTGTGTGTGTTTGTGTATGTCTGCTCAAGCGAAGTCTATTTTTAGTTTTAATTTTGTTTATTAAAATGGTTGCAAGAGGTTTTGATTTTGAGAGAGATCCATGCAGTATTTTCCAGTCTTGGCACAAGCCCAAAAGCAGGCGCAGGTCTCTCCTGGTGGACAGTCGTTGTCCCCACGGCAAGACTCCTGAAGAGATCATGAATTTACAAAGTTCGTTTTGTTGTGATAGTCGAAAAGATACTAGATTCTGCTACAGATTTGCCCTAGAGATCTAGGATTTCAGAAAACTCTAGCGCTGAAATTGCAAGTAATTATGGGGGGAAATTTTGGGTTCACAAAAAAGGGCATAACTTTCTTTAAAATCGATATCTTTTCAATCTGTTTTTCGTCAAATAATCTTTGATTTTCACGGTTTTTTACACATAACATAAGTAAATCGAGTTTTTGTCGGTTATACATCCACAAAGAATCATCTCGGTTAAGCATCCCCATCCGAGTCTTCTCGGTTATCGATTTTCGTTAGACTGATCACTTCAGACGAGCACTCTACTTCACTGAACATGATCACCCCTCACAAGTTGTCAGCTTCTTGCTTAACCGAGTTGAGTCTCTGTGGATGTATCACCGACCGTAAATCGTAAAGTACCGTAAATCGGTTGTCTAAACAACTCACCCCAGCCGGCTTGATCATTTGGTTGGGAATGGCGATCGATTGCGAGAGCACAAAGAACGAGAGAAGCAAGCAAACGGGCACTTTGAGCATCACTGAAACGACGTTTTGATTGAGTGGAAATGTGATTGGAAGCTTTGAATCGAGATGCAAACGGTGGTCTTTAAATGTTGTGGGAATAAAGAAAAAAAACAGAAAAGAATCATTCGACCTTTCCAGGAGAGATCCTCCCAGCGCTTTCCCTTATCACCAAAAGACCAAGGTCCATTCATTGAGTTCTCGACTCTTGTGATAACGTCATTTTTAAGCTTTACACACAAAAGCCTATTTATTGAAATGGGTTTGGTTTTTTGAGAAAAGACCTATTTTTTTAAATCAAATGAACGATTTCATTACGCAGACAAGATTTGGGTGGCCCATAATTATAGCGCCGCACTTCAGAAGGCCTAGATTGATCAAAATTGGGTGAGTCTTTCTGATTTTCCTAGCGATAAATCTTAAGTAAGTTCAACCTTCGATTTCTCTGCTTTACTTG
>CAUEEP010000479.1:0-104709 GCA_958450365.1 Mesorhabditis belari | reverse complement strand
TTCAAATATAGTACTTAACCCATTCGAAACCGCAAGCGTTTTTCTTTTTTTTTCGTCTACGGACCAAGCCCTTTTTGACATTTTTGACTCCGAAGCAGTTTATTTATGGTTGGAAAGATGCAAGAGAGTCTCCTACACCATTTATTTTTGATGAAGAACGATTTGGATTTGACTTCAGTACTTTTCAAGACCCTATATTATTCTTATTTTATCGACGACAAATTAATCAACATGTTAGTAGGCGAATCTAATAAACATGGAAAAAGGAAAAACTGGCAGGATTTCGATGCAAGCTCTTCCTGGCTCTGTATCTTCAGATGGGAATCGTCAAATTACCGAGGATTCGTGACTACTGGAGTAGCAGGCCTGGATTAGGAGGATTTTCCCACATGTCCCACATTATGTAAAGAGCAAAATTTGAATCTATTCTTCGAAACCTGTGTTTTTGTGATAATGAACTGGATCCTGCAGGAGATCGGCTTTATAAGATTAGAGCTATTATGGAACATTTCAATGCAAAACCAGAGACTGCATTGATTCCGGGTAAATATGAAACATCTTTTTGCCCACGTAATTTGTAGATCTACTACAATTGGAATATACATGCAATGCTGAAAACAGCAAAAAACCAATTAATTGAATGAAAATAGCTCAATTAGCGCTGCAGCGAATAATCGCTGCAGCGGTCCGTTCCTGAGTTTTTGCTGCAGCGATTACTCGCTGCAGAAGTTTCGAATGGGTTAAAATATAGTACTTCAAATATAATACTTCAAATATAGTACTTAAAGCATCGTACTTCAAATATAGTACTTAGAATATAGTACTTAGAATATAGTACTTAGAATATAGTACTTAGAATATAGTACTTAGAATATAGTACTTAGAATATAGTACTTCAAATATAGTACAATTCTAGCTTTCTAGCAATTCTGCAATCAATCAGCTTAGTTAAAGATTTCAAGTTTTTCTTTATATCATTTTTTTGCGACAATTTTATGATACTAGCTTTTTTAAGCATCTATAACATTTATTGTAATATTGCTTAGAGTTTTTATTTTCAAAATTCAACTAACCATATCGGGCGGTGGCCGGGCGTACGCGTTTCGGTGTTGGATGGGTGGAGGGACGAGGATTGGCTGAGGGGTGACTGGGGGTGGAATGACGGGAACTGGTACAGGTACAGGCTCTGGTTCTGGCTCTGGTTCTGGTAAGACGACTGGCTCGGGTTTGGGTTCAGGCTCTGGCTATAACAAGCAAGATTACCTAGCAATAGCAAAATAAGAACATTCGCTACAGTAAATCTCATTATCGTATCCCGAACTCTTACTTTTGGCTCAGGCTCTGGCTCTGGCTCAGGCTCAGGCTCTGGCTCTGGCTCCGGTTCGGGTTTTGGCATCACAACAATTGGTAAAGGTTCTGGTTTAGGCTCAGGTTCCGGCTCTGGCTCGGGTTCTGGTTCAGGTTTAGGAATCGGGAGTAGTGGAGGTTCCTAAATATCTTTAATTCTAATCTCCTAGCTGAAAACTCACCGGAATTGGCAGTACTTCAGGCTCGGGAATCGGCTCGCGAATCGGCTCGGGTTTCTAAAAAGCGAGTTTCAAATGATTGAAAGCCTAGAAGAAATGCTTTGCTGTAATTTTTTGATTTTGGGGATTTTTAATGTAATTCGTTTCAAGCAATGCTTTTGCAGCAAGCAAGCAAGGCATTCCACTCGGATAGGGTGGAATGGAACAATCTAGACGTTTATGAACTTCTTATTGCCTTCTTATTGCCTTCTTATTGCCTTCTTATTGCCTTCTTATTGCCGTTTATGAGCTTCTTAAACTTAATCTTATTTCCCATCTTATCGGAATCAATCGATGCCCAACAGAATTCTTCAGACGGATAATTTTACTTATTGATTTGGTGTTTTGCTAATTTTGCTAATTTTATTAATGGCAATATAGCCAATTTCATGATTTCTGAAACCTTTTTAAGTAATTGTTTAACTTAGACTTTATCTACTAATCTGGTTGGGGTAAATCTTTTATATTATATCCAATCAAAGCTACCGGTAGTGGTGCCATGATCGGCACTGGTATTTGAATTGGCTCAGGCGTTGGCTTGGGAATCGGTTGAGGGAGAATCGGAGGTGAGAACTGACAACCAGCCGGCCGTGAGTAAACTGAAATCGATAAAATTGTGAATTCAAAATGGGAAATCAATAATCCCAAGTCTTTCTGTCTTTAAACTATTAAAGAAACGAAGAAAAGAACTTGAATGTTACAGTTATGTTAAAGAATGTTACGAAGGATGGTTACAGAATGTACGAATGGTTACAATAGTTTGAAATAACTCGCCGCACAATTAGCTTTCCAAGAAACTATTACTTTCGACTAGATTTGAAACTCTATTTTACATTCTTTGAGAATTTCAAACTTTAAACTTTCCAGTGCTGTAATTTTGCTTGAAAATTAGCTTGCCTAGCGTTTTGGCTTGCCTAGCGTTCTGCTCTTTAATCTATCTAGCTCCAGCTACGATTTATTGATTAGGTTGGAAAGAAAGTTCTCGGAAAAAGTTTGTACGATGATTTCTTAAACAAAACCATGAATTCTTTCCAGATTTTTTGATAAACTTGACTATATTTCAAAACAAAACAAAGTTTTTAACAAAAAAAGTTGTTCTTGAGAAAATCAAACGATCTTTAAAAGCATTTAGCTTAGAATTTTCACTTATAGACATGATTTTTAGCTAATTGTTTTCAAGAAAGTTCTCGAATTCGGTCAGAATTTGGATTCTTATGGCTTAGGCTTAGGCTCAGGCTTAGGCTCAGGCTCAGGCTTAGGCTTAGGCTTAGGCTTAGGCTTAGGCTGAGGCTTAGGCTTAGGCTGAGGCTTAGGCTTGGACTTAGGCTTAGGCTCAGGCTGAGGCTGAGGCTTAGGCTTAGGTTTAGGCTTGGGCTTAGGCTCAGGCTTAGGTGGCGCACTAGATCGATCATTTTATTACATAGAAACGCACAGCATCTGGTGCACTGATTGGACGCCAGATCCCGTGCGTTTGCTGTGCTCAAATTGGGTAACTGTATCGATCAGTGTGTCAGATGAGGTCCATTCTTTAACTAGAGAATTTTGTCATGGTAAGATCAAATTTTTACATGAGCTCTACCCCATCTAATAGAGTTTTTTTCAGGGCTTCAGGTGAAAAATAACAGATTTCTTCAGCTAAAGTTACTTGACTACTTTTTGAGTGACCAACCTTTGGACAAGCTTTTAATGGGTTAATGGATAGGCAATGGGTCTCATTTAAAACCTAAAATCAAGTACTTCAAATAGGGAAAATTTGTGATAAAGGCAAATTTTGATTAAGGCAATCTAATGCTTTAACTTTTCAGAATCTTTCTTTCTTTCCTTCCAACCTAATACTTTGCTTTAGTCTAAATCTAGAACTTGAAAAAGTTTACCAGGAAATAGCTTAAATTTGTTGTTTTATTTGTTGTTTTGTTTGTTGTTTTGTTTGTTAAAAGTAGCGAAATTGGGTTCTTGGAGTTCTTGACTTCAAAAAAAAAGATAAGCTCTCAATCCACACCTCCCGTTGAAACATATCCATTCACCGGATATCGGCAGTCCGGATTTGATCGAAAACCATTTGAGTATTTCAAGTTAAGACTGAAATTTGTTTGTTAAGACTGAAATTTGTTTGTTTAAAATGTTTTAATTGGTCTTTTAATTTCTACTTCATATTCAAATTTGCTTCAGCTGGTGGTGCAATGGGCTGAATGGGTTCAGGCCTCGAACTCACGGCGAATGAGTTCAAGCTCATCGGCTGAACTGAAAGTGAGCTTTCGATTAATTTGCAAATGTACGTGCAAATTGTTTATATCAATTTATGAATAAAAAACAGCTGTATTTCTGAATTTTCTTGAACTTTTAGATTCAAATAAAGTACCTTGATAAGAAGGATATGTTGAATATTGTGCATATTGTGGTCTTTGATAGCCAAACATTTGCTGGCTTTGAAGCAGCTGAAAAATTTATTGTTTTCTTTTGTTTTGTTTTGTTGACTCGTTTTGAATCCTTGTGAATTTTTCAGAAATTACCTTTTGAAGTGATAAACTAAAGGTAGGACTAAATTTTGTATAACTTTTACAATTAATGAACGAAAGATGTAACTAAGATACCGTATTTTCTCTAATAGTAGTGCACCAAGAGCGTTGCCTAAATTGTTCGATATCTCGAGAACCGCTTATCAGAACCTATCGATGTGGGGTCGGAAAAAGTAGCTGACGATGAGATCTAGTAGGGGATTTGAGTGTTGAGCTTCTGCAAAAGCTTGGAAACCGTAAAATAGTCACCAACTCGGCTCGCTGGAGTGTACTACTATTCGAGAAAGTATGGTATCCGAGTCTCTTTTGAATCTCTGTCCAAACTTAGCTACCGTATGCTCTCTAATAGTAGTGCACCAAGAGCGTCCCGTAAATTCCTCGAAATCTCGAGAACCGCTTATCAGAACCTATCGATGTGGGGTCGGAAATAGTAGCTGACGATGAGATCTAGTGAGAGATTAGAGTGTTGAGCTTCTGCAAAAGCTTGAAAACCGTAAAATAGTTATCAACTCGGCTCGGCCGGGTGCACTACTATTAGAGAAAATACGGTACTTTCTGGTGATTACCGTTTCAACATTAAACAGAATTAAAGTCCCCATGACCAAAATAATCATTTTAAAACTCAAAAATTTCGATTTCTTTCTGTTGCTTTATTTCTGTGGCTTGTATTTAAAAAAAATTGCTTTTAAAAGTTATGGAGAAATAACTCAGGTGAAATAACTCTTATTCAGGATCGCAAAAAGGCCCGAAAGAGAAGAAGAGACCCGAAAAAGTTGTATGGCAGATATCTCGTGATAGAGTAGCGTTTGGCAAAAACTGATTGCAGATTCGGAATCAGCGTGAAAAACTGCATCAGATAGGGTATTTCCCGAGTCAAAAGCTACGATAAGTTCACAAGATTTTCTAGTATGAAAAATGGTTCTCTATTGAAAAAGAGGTATTGATTTGATTGATTGATTTGATTGATTGATTGATTGATTGATTTGATTGATTGTTTGATTTGATTGATTGAAAAAGAGATATTGAAATCACCCTACCCTGTAGTGTTCTTTTTGAAGCTCGACAATCTCCTGTTGATTGATACTTTCAAAATGCTAAACCACTATTTAGAATAAACTAATTTCTTTTCCTATAGTAACATTAAAATCGTTTTCGTTTTCCTTTTCCTTTACGAGCCACACTCTTTTAAACTCTGAAAACTCTTGAAAACTGACCTGTTGATTCGTTTTGATTGCTGCAAGCATTGCTGATTGTAATTGTTGAATACTCAGCGATAAATCGGATTCCTCAAATTGTAGGGGTAATTCGTAAGAAACTAAAGCTAATTTTAAAGCTGTATTTTAAAGATTTAAGTTTAAAAGTTTAATATTTTGATTACCTGGCACATAAGAAACAATTTGGTACAACATTTGGCGTTTTCGCCTTTCTGTAGGCTTATTTGAAGTTTGGAAATGTTTCTAAAGATTTAAAATTTGAAATATAATACTAAAATTGACTTTTCTTGATCTAATACTCGATAAATGTCAAAATTTAAAGTCAGAATTTAATCTAGAATCAATTATGCATTTATTGATCTTAATCAAAAGTTTCAGTTTCAAGTTTTTCAATTATCCCTCTTGAATCTAATTCTTAATGAGTAGGGAAAATTTGATCAGTTTTCTGATGACCTAAAGTTTCTTTAGTTTCAAATTTGCGCTTACTCGATGATGCTAACAAGGGAACCTCTTTAGCTTACTCTCGAGTCCAAGAATGATTTATGATGGGCTTAAATTCAGGGAATTTTGACAGCTTTTCTTGAATCCAAGAACTTTTCTTGAATCTTGAATCCATGATTCGAGAAATTCGAGAAAAGCTGTCAAAATTCACTAACTTTCCCCTCGAATATTTCCATTCTAAAACCCCAAAAGCAAGTTTGGACAAAGATTCGAAAGAGATTTGGATACCGTATTTTCTCTAATAGTAGTGCACCCCGGCGGGCCGAGTTGATGACTATTTCCGAGTTGATGACGGTTTCTAAGTTTTCACAGAAGCTCAACACTTTCATCCCCCACAAGATCTCATCGTCAGCTACATTTTCCGACCCCACATCGATAGGTTCTGATAAGCGGTTCTCGAGATTTCGAGCAATTTAGGCAACGCTCACTACTATTACACTACGCTCACTACGGTATTTACCAATTGCCATCTAGCATTTACCTCTAGCACTGATTTACCCTCTAGCAATTTTGCTAAACGGATTTAGCAGTTTGGCATTTACCAATTGCCAAATTTAGCAGTTGGTGGACCTGGGCCCAGAATTATTGGCCTCCGGGTAGATCAAAGTGCACAAGTAAGTGACTTTGATATAAAATATCAAGAATCATTATACCGTATTTTCTCTAATAGTAGTGCACCCGGCCGAGCCGAGTTGGTGACTATTTTACGGCTTCCAAAGTTTTCACAGAAGCTCAACACTCTAATCCCCAACAAGATCTCATCGTCAGCTACATTTTCCGATCCCACATCGATAGGTTCTGATCAGCGGTTCTCGAGATTTCGAGCAATTTAGGCAACGCTCAGAGTGCACTACTATTAGAGAAAATACGGTAGCTAATTTGTTTTCCAATCGACTGGTACCTAAATCATTCTTGAACTCGAGAGTAAGTTTAAGAGGTTCTTTTGTAAGATTTAATTCACCAACGGCTTTGTCCATTATCACAAGAGCAGATTTTTAGATTATTATTATTAGATTTGAATATTAGAAATCTCCAGTGGTTATTATTAGATATTAGATAAAGAAAGGATATTAGAAATACATGCTACAAATTAAACTCAGTATGTATCTACAGTCGGACCTCGTTATTGACCTATAGAAAGGATTCCAGAAAAGAAAAATCGATCACTATCGAGTTTCAATCACTAAAGAGATTGCTTTATAAACATAAAAACTCTCAAATTTTACTCTTAAACACTTTTTTTCGTAAAATATTATTTTCTAACCAAATTGTAGGTCTAAAAGATGTTAAACAGCAAATATTAAACATAAAAGATGTCACTCATCCGTAAATTTATTGAAATGCTGTGCTTTCTGCCGTGCTTTTTGCTTTTTAAACTTAAACTTAAACTTAAACAAGACCTTTTTCCGTCAACAACAACACAACAACAACAACAACAACAACAACACCAACAACAACACCAACAACAACACCAACACAACAACAACAACAACAACAACAACAACAACAACAACAACAACAACCGCTACAACTTCAACGACAACACCAACACAACAACAACAACAACAACAACAACAACAATCCAACCAACCTCAGCATCCACAAAACTAAGAAAATTCAATCCAAATAACAAGTAGAATGGTTGCATTGTAATAAAATAGTAATGCAATAAAATTCTAGATTGAATCTCGATTGAATCAAATTTGTCAAAAAATTTGGTTGTCTAGCTTGAAATGATGAAAAAAATGGTGAGAGATTTGAACGAAATTTCCCCAAATTTCTCAATCAAATCAAAAAGCAAGGTTATCAATTTTTCCGTCTTCATTTCTGTTTTTTTTTCCAACTTTTTTTGCGTATCCTTTTGAGAAATGTTCACTTTTTTGAACGAGAAATTGATACCGAACTGTTTGTCCTTAGATTTGTGTTTTTTTTTGGATTTTTAAAGCCTGATAACTTTTGATAACTATTGATATGTTGATAACTATTGATCTATTAAACCTTGATAGCTATTGATCTATTAAACGTGATAACTATTAATCTGATGAACTTATAGATGAACTTATAGATGGACTTATAGATGAACTTATAGAGGAACTTATAGATGGACTTATAGAGGAACTTATAGAGGAACTTATAGAGGAACTTCTAGATGAACTTATAGAGGAACTTATAGACGAACTTATAGAACTTATAGATTCAGCTAAAAAAATGACCCATTCCACCGTGTTTCTGTAGAGAAATCTGTAGAGAAAAGGAACAAAATCTGTAGAGAAAAGGAACCAGCTTCGAATCCTGACCCAACTATTCGCTTGATTCCCTTAGTCCCAAGTGTTTTCTCTTTGCTTTAATTCTACATTTTAAATCAGCAAAGCTACAGTCATGGACAAAAGTCTTTTAACGTTGGTTTGAAGAAGAAGTTTGTTGGTAGAAGTTTGTTCTTTGTATATCTTGGTCCAAGTCCGACCAATTTGCTCGTTATCGACCAATGACCAACCAATCCAACGGTTAAAAGATTTAAGGAGCTTATTATATCTAATTTGTATGTCCCAAAAAATAATTTAAAGCATTAGTTTGTACAACAATTTTTTCATTCTTTAAAAGACAATAAAGTCTTTTTGTACCTGTGTTTCCTAGCTGTAGTCTTCTATTTTTGTACTGTACTGTACTGTACTGTACTGGACTGTACTGTACTGTACTGTACTGTACTGTACTGTACTGTACCGTACTGTACTGTACTGTACCGTACTGTACTGTACTGTACTGTACTGTACTGTACTGTACCGTACTGTACTGTACTGTACCGTACTGTACTATGTTTAGTTTTCTTTCTATTTTTGTGAAAGTATTGTAGCAATATATTAAATGTGGCTATGATTATCTGATTCGCTTTTATTCGCCTCCCGGAATTTGTACAATTTGCATCAATGTACATTAGTTAAAAGCCAAACTCTACATAAAAAAAATCAAGTTTCAACTAAATTCATATAGCTTGATTGTTTTGAGAACTAATTGGCGGTCGTTATGATTTTCTGATTTGCTTTTATTCGCCCACTGAATAAAGCATATAAATAATAATGCTTGCAATAAAATGAAATGAAATGAATGAGAAAATCACAGTAAAAGATCACAGCAAAAGATTAGAAACAAATAAAAAAGATATAAAGATTTGGTGATCAATGCCAATACGAATAACATAAATCTTATTCAAATTTGGTTTAATTCAAAAAATCGAGTTTCAATTTAGAGGATAATTAGTGTGAATTCGATCACCTAATCGATTCATCAGTTTTTCGCTAATCCGGGGAAAGCTGAAGGAATTTTGAAAAAGCTTTGAATTGCAAAATGAATTCTGAACATTCAAATAATATTACGCTTAGATTGGCCAAAATTTGATTTGATTTAGATTTGCCAAAAGAAATCTCAATCATTCAACAAAATTCAACAAATTTAGTTTGAAAAATTCAAAATTCAACAAATCTGGTTTGAAAAATTCAAAAAAGATGGGAAATCACAGGATTTGGTGATCAATGATCAATTAAAGGACGATTACTTCGCAAAAAGTGACTGGAAAAGCACGATCACTTTGCAAATCACGATCTCTTTCCACCATTTCTCGTTTGACCCCTTGGTCGAGGCAAACGCGCCATCGGGCATTGCGCTCTCTTAATGCAACGACCCATCGGCTCGCGCACATAACCCACTTCACACTTACATGCACGAGGACCACAAATTGCTGGACAAACCTGAAAAAAAAAGGTTGGCATGATTTTCTTGATAAACCCTTTTTTTTGTCTTAAAGAGTTTAAAATGGGTTTAAAAATTAGCTACAATTTAATGAGGGTTATCAGTTTTTGTGAATAACGTTTCAGAAATTGAGAAAACTGAAACTGAATCGTAATATATGAAATATGAATTGAATTTAAAAGCTTTAAAAAATAAATGTTTCAAGTTGAATGGTGAGTAATAACGAAGCCGACTTTTAGTTTGCTTTGATTTGATTGATTGATTTGATTGACTTGATTGGTTTGATTGATTTGTTTGATTTGATTGATTTGATTGATTGATTTGGTTGATTGATTTGTTTTATTCGATTGATTTGATTGATTTGATTGATTTGTTTGATTTGTTTGATTTGATTGATTGATTGATTTGATTGATTGACTTGATTGATTTGATTGATTGACTTGATTGATTTGATTGATTGATTTGATTGATTTGATTGATTTGTTTGATTTGATTGATTGACTTGATTGATTTGATTGATTTGATTGATTGATTGATTTGGTTGATTGATTTGTTTTATTCGATTGATTTGATTGATTTGATTGATTTGTTTGATTTGTTTGATTTGATTGATTGATTGACTTGATTTGATTGACTTGATTGATTTGATTGATTGACTTGATTGATTTGATTGATTGACTTGATTGATTTGATTGATTGATTTGGTTGATTGATTTGTTTTATTCGATTGATTTGATTGATTTGATTGATTTGTTTGATTTGATTGATTGACTTGATTGATTTGATTGATTTGATTGATTGATTGATTTGATTGATTGACTTGATTTGATTGATTTGATTGATTGACTTGATTGATTTGATTGATTGATTTTATTGATTAGTTTATGATTTAATTGTGGCTGTTTTTAAAATATTAAGTATTCTTTCTTCATTATTCAAATGAAAAAAGAAATTCTGAATGTTCTGGTCAACAATTAAGACCAAAATGGTGTTCTTCAGACTCTGATTTAGTAAATCTTCAAAAGTTTTATTTTTATTAGATGACTTTATTAGATTTCTTTTATTAGATTACTTTTTAGATTTATCAGATTTCGTTATTAGATTCTTTTACTAGATTCCTTTATTAGATTCCTTTATTAGATTCTTTTATTAGATTCCTTTATTAGATTATTTTACTAGATCCTTTTACTAGATTATTTACTAGATTCTTTTACTAGATTACTAAATCTTTAAATTTAATAAATTCAAAAATCTAACCGGATTCTCCTCTTGACATGTCGGCTCGCATCCGTTTCCGCACTCATTCAACTCCTCGTTTTTGCGACAATCTGAAGATTGAATCTTTGCAGAAACTTACAGAAACTCATTCTCTTCTTGATTAATCTCTACATTTAAAAGGAAAGCCCTCAAAACTTGAAACAAAATATTTTTTGGAAACATTGAAAGTCTTTAACATTTTTCGCTATTTCCTCAATTCCAAAGATTTGAGTTTCAAGTTTATTCATTAAACTCTATCCTTCCCAAATTCAATCCAGCTCTTTTATCTCCTTCATTTTTCGAATTTCTTTACTTTCTCTTTAAAGCTGACATATCAATTCTCAGAGTTTTTCTTAATTCTTTCATTTTCCTTTGCTGTAATGCAGACTCACCCGTTCTGATTCCCGTCTCAATACACTGTGGCACGCACGGGATCCGCGTGCATTTATAGCTCGGATCACAGTGGAAACCATCTTGACAAACGATATTCTCACAGTAATTTTGGCTGAAATTTTTGTTCACTTCTAGGATTTGAATTTATTTTATAGTTATCTAAGAAAGCTCTATGAAAAATAAACTAGTTACACTGAAAGACACAAAATTTTTGATCTTAAATCCCTTAGAAACCGCCGCTTGGTCACATTTTTAATCGAATGTTTCAAAATTGTAAATGACAAGCGCTTTTTTGGAATGGGAAATGTAAATGGCAAGCCCTAGTCAAGTTCATTCGATGGTTAATTCATTAATTCATTTAATGGTTCAAGGAGAGCTTCTTTCGTGTTAGATCGCCTCCAATAATCTTGTCTCTTTTCCAATGAGAACTGCCAGCATTTAGAATCTATTCTCTAGAGTTTTGAGTGAGTTTAATAGTCTTGAAATCTTGAAATCTTGAAACCTTGAAACGGAAAATCTGTAGATTTTCTTGAATTTCTAGTTGTTTCTTAACTTTAACTGTGCTACTCATTTATTACAGAAATTATCTTTCTATTATCTTTCTATTGGGTTGGGGAGAATGAGTCGGCGCCGAAAATCAAAGAAATTTCTAAAACTTATAGCAGACTTTGTCAAATGATATGCGTTTGATATCCGTAGATAGGTAGAAGGGTAACTAATTCTCTACAAAATAATATTTAAAAGAGAACTCAAACAGCGCCTCAACTCAACAAAGGATCATTTTTTCACAAAATCGATAAACTGTCATCTAGAGTAAACGGTTGGAGGGATCTTCCTGAAAATTTGGTAACTTATGTAATTGAGTGTGCTCTATCTTTTTTATATAAACACCAAAGGAGGTTTATGTGGAAGAAACTGTTCAAGCAATGAGTCGGACTTTTTGTCATTTTGATTAGCTGTGTTTGGGAATCCATAAAATCCCAAAAAAGAAAAGCTTTGTGGAATCTCTCAAAAGCCATTTTGTAAAGAAATAGTGGACCATTTTGATGAAACAAAACGTGTATTTAAAGAAGGTCTTATGGGTGCAAAAAGTTTCTTTAAATTTCGGCGCCGACTCATTCTCCCCAACCCAATATTATGTTTCTATTATCTTATATTTATCTTTCTATTATCTTTCTATTACCTTTCTATTACCTTTCTATTACCTTTCTATTACCTTCCTATTACCTTTCTATTACCTTCCATTATCTTTCTATTACCTTTCTATTATCTTTCTATTATCTTTCTATTATCTTTCTATTACCTTTCTATTATCTTTCTATTATCTTCCATTATCTTTCTATTACCTTTCTATTATCTTTCTATTACCTTCCATTATCTTTCTATTATCTTTCTATCAGTCCTTTTCCTTTTTATATTTAGGAATTCATGTGTGAGAAACATTAATCTTTACCCACTTTATTTCATTTCCTGAATAAAAGTATACATATGTCGTAGCCAATCTTCAATTTCACCCGAATTATAATTCGCTTACAAATTCGAAATCGGCTGCCTCATAGAATTTAGTGTTTATTGACCGTTTTCCCCGTTTTTACTACCTTTACTTGAAACTCACTTGTTGTTTATCGATGCCGAGTCTGAAGTGGCACCTGGAAAGCTCTTTAGAGTTAGATAAAAGTGAAAAGTTTGATGAAACTTATCCCCCTATTCCCTTTTAACGTAAACTAGCATATTGCTAGCAATAATCCAATTTAGATTTTGAATAAAATCACCTGGAACAATACAACAATTCAATAAATCTAATCTAAAACTAAAATTAAAATTTCAAAACAAATTCTTGTTGTTTTAACAATCAATTTTTTAAGCTAAGTTCTTATTGAACTTTTAGAGAGAAAGCTTAAAAAACTGATAAGAAATTTCGGTACTTTGTCGGTTATAAATCCACAGAGACATCTACAGTAGATGTCTATGCTTAACCGAGGTTAAGCACGCCCATCCGAGTCTTCTCGGTTATCGATTCTCGTTCGACTGATCAACTGATCACTTCAGACGAGCACTCTACTTTAGGTGAGCACTCTACTTCACTGAACATCACCACTCACAAGTTGTCAGCTTCTTGCTTAACCGAGTTGAGTCTCTGTGGATGTAGAACCGATGAGTATCAATTTTTCAATTTAAATTAATAATTGTCAACGAAATGATCTACCTTGTGTCCAAATAAAATGATAAATTGATAGATTTTTTCTTAAAGTTTCAAATTTCTTGACTTAAATGAATGATTCTTGAGCTTAATGAGCGAAAATCGGTAACCGAGAAGACTCGGATGGGGATGCTTAACCGAGTTGAGTCTGTGTGGATGTATAACCGACAAGTACCAAGGAAACTATGATGTACGATAGGAAATGTACAAGAGCATCTTTTAGAAAACAGTATCCGTCTACAGTAGATTACAAAATCCTTACTTCAAGCATAGATTTACTCGTCGTATACTTTATCTTGTATCTTTCTTATAGTAAGAGTTTTCGTAACCCATTCAAAAGTCTGTTTTTTTAAAATTTTAACTATCATAACTAAAGGCAACAGTAGTTGTCGGTTATAAATCCACAGAGACATCTACCGTAGATCTCGGTTAAGCATCTCCATCCAAATCTTCTAGGTTATCGATGTTCGTTCAACTGATCAACTGATCACTTCAGACGAGCACTCTACTTCACTGAACATAATCACCACTCACAAGTTGTCAGCTCTTTGCTTAACCGAGCTGAGTCTGCGTGAATGCATAACCAACAAGTACCGAAATTTCCATAAAATTCCACTCACTTATAGAAGCGCTTTCGCCTGCCAACAGAACAGCCAAAAGAAAAACGGATGACTGAAAAATTTAATTTATAAAATGATCTATAAAACATAAAATGATTTATAAAATATAAAATGATCTATAAATTATAAAATGATTTATAAAAACGGTGTTGTTTTTAGAATTTAAAAACAAAATTACCTTTAATGTAAGCATTTCTCAAATAATTTGACTTCTCTGCAAATCTTTTTCGCTTTTTCTAAATAAAGAAAGATAAAATGTCGACTATCGATTTTTCTTTGCCAAAAAAAACAACCACATTAACCCAGCTGGACAAATAATAGGAAAAGAAAGAGAATTAGATTTCGGCTTTTCAAGAATAACTTCCCGAAAAAACAATTTATTGAAATAAAAGAAATTTCTAGATTATTTAATACAATGTCCGTTTTTGGATCATCGAAAATAAAAGATCTACTGGTTTAAGAATGATGTTTAAAGTGATTCTTAAACCAGTCATTCTTAAACCAGTCATTCTTAAACCAGTCATTCTTAAACCAGTCATTCTTAAACCAGTCATTCTTAAACCAGTCACTCTTAAACCAGTCATTCTTAAACCAGTCATTCTTAAACCAGTCATTCTTAAACCAGTCACTCTTAAACCAGTCATTCTTAAACCAGTCATTCTTAAACCAGTCATTCTTAAACCAGTCATTCTTAAACCAGTCATTCTTAAACCAGTCATTCTTAAACCAGTCATTCTTAAACCAGTCATTCTTAAACCAGTCATTCTTAAACCAGTCATTCTTAAACCAGTCATTCTTAAACCAGTCATTCTTAAACCAGTCATTCTTAAACCAGTCATTCTTAAACCAGTCATTCTTAAACCAGTCATTCTTAAACCAGTCATTCTTAAACCAGTCATTCTTAAACCAGTCACTCTTAAACCAGTCATTCTTAAACCAGTCATTCTTAAACCAGTCATTCTTAAACCAGTCACTCTTAAACCAGTCATTCTTAAACCAGTCATTCTTAAACCAGTCATTCTTAAACCAGTCATTCTTAAACCAGTCATTCTTAAACCAGTCATTCTTAAACCAGTCATTCTTAAACCAGTCATTCTTAAACCAGTCATTCTTAAACCAGTCATTCTTAAACCAGTCATTCTTAAACCAGTAGTCATTCTAAATCAGTAGTCATTCTTAAACCAGTCATTCTTAAACCAGTCATTCTTAAACTAGTAGTCATTCTTAAACCAGTAGTCATTCTAAATCAGTAGTCATTCTAAATCAGTAGTCATTCTTAAACCAGTCATTCTTAAACCCAGCCAACATGCCAATACTTCAGCTTGTATCTACTTAAACTTGAAAATAAAAACTTAAAAATGAGAATAATTTCGAGTACAAATCACGCACTAAATATATAGATTGAATGGGATGGATGAGTGACTTTCAAATACACAACAATACCCCCATTCCCCCATTTTCCCCCCATTTTCCTCTTTTTCCATTCAAAGACTCGTTCACTTATCCTCCCTTTTCCAACAAAAACTATTTTGACAAAAGAAAAGATTCTAAGACAAATATTCTAAGAGAAGAAAAGAGATACTCGACAAATAGAATGGGCGTCATTTTCCCTCTCGACATTCCCGCAGTCTCTCGATGATTCATCAATCTTGGTACAAAATAAGTAACCGATTGTTAAACTAAAAGATCAGGGAAAGATTGAGTTTGGAAAACTCTCCATTGAATTAGTCAGCTTTCTGTCAAATTGTGCAACAATGTTCCACATATCGAAAAGCGAAATGTAAACGGTTTGTGGTCTGGTTAATGTTATTACATTACATATTATTAGGTTGTCCGAAAATAAATGAACGTTTTCAACTCGAATATTTAAAATCTCATAATTGATCGAAAAAAAAACTTTATTAATAAGAACCATTACAATTAACACATAAGTAACCGATTGTTAAACTTGCCAACGAGAAACAAGTTTATTTATGCCTGTAGCATAGAAGTCCGGGCCTCTGGAGGCGATAAAGTCGACGAAGGCGTTTTTTTTTGGCATTGTCTTGAGTTTTGAAGACAAGTTATAGATACTTTACGCGAAAACGAGGTTCAGACCAACCATCAATTGAATGAGCGACATGCGGAGGATGATTCGTTCACCGCTTCTTCTCCAGCCGTTCACCGCTTCTTCTCCAGCCGTTCACCGCTTCTTCTCCAGCCGTTCACCGCTTCTTCTCCAGCCGTTCACCGCTTCTTCTCCAGCCGTTCACCGCTTCTTCTCCAGCCGTTCACCGCTTCTTCTCCAGCCGTTCACCGCTTCTTCTCCAGCCGTTCACCGCTTCTTCTCCAGCCGTTCACCGCTTCTTCTCCAGCCGTTCACCGCTTCTTCCCCAGCCGTTCACCGCTTCTTCCGTTCACGACAACTTTCTCCCGGAGAAAGTTGTCGAGGCGCTTGAAAAAGTGGTAGTCGGTAGGCGAAAGGTCCGGTGAATCTGGCGGGTAGTTCAGTTCGTTCAGCTTTTGCAGGGTCGGTTGTGCGACGTTCGGATTAGCGTTGTCGTGGAGAAGAATTGGACCTTTTCTGTTGACCAATGCCGGGCACATTCCACATTAGCATCAGTTGATTTTGATTTTTCGCTGTCTAATTGTAGACTTTTATTGAATCAATGCCTTATAATTTAAAATGTTTACAGTTTTTTTCAGTCATTTTCTTGAGCGTAGAGCTTCAACGAAAAGAAGGGAGTTTCAAAGATGCTTGAGTCAGCAATATGCCAGCTTTTTGAGACAAATTGATTAAAGATTTGGTTTGGATTGTCTGAAATAATGTTCATATTAACTAAATGATAGCTAAATGTCTAAATGATTACTAAATGACTAAATGAATGTTATTATTGACTAAATAATATCAAGTAAGTGTAGCTTTCTTCTTTTTTTATAAGTTCTTTAAATCAAAAGATAAGAGTTTCAAAATAGACGCGGTGTTTGCGGTAATCGCGTCATTACCGCCCGATAAAAAGCTCGATAAAAATATTATTGAATATCATTGAATAGTATCTCTTCTCTGAGTTTCAGTTTCAATGGACATTTTATAAAGTTCAGTGTTCGGGTTCGGGTTCAGCGTTTGACCAATGCCGGGCACATTCGCCGCAATTTCTGGTGCATTTCGTCGATTTGTTGGCAGTACTTCTTCGCTGTAGTACTTCTTCGCGTCGATTTGTTGGCAGTACTGCTTCGCTGTAGTACTTCTTCACGTCGATTTGTTGGCAGTACTTCTTCGCTGTAGTACTTCTTCGCGTCGATTTGTTGGCAGTACGCTTCTTCGTTTCGCCCGGATTCAGAAAGCTGTGATGGATGAGATGGATAATATATTACCAATTAAAGATTGACTTTTTGATTTTAAAATCTTTATTGTGCGACTTTTTTCTTACTTTTATTAAAAAAATCATGTTCAAAAAGTGATTAAATTTGAAACAAATTGATTAAACATTGGGTTTTTAAGCTTTTTCAGTTTCTCTGTTTGAAAGAACTGCTCGCCTTTCCAAGATAGGCTAATAAGTTCCCGAGTTTCTCGAAAAGTTTAAACCAATTAAACCCGAGTTCAATAAAATTCAATAAAATGAATATCTCCAATCGATTCACCGACCCCGAAAACCCCCGGATACAAAGTTACAGCTGAATATCTTTTTGTATCATCTACAAAGCAAAAGAGAAATCCATAAACGACTGGCGAAGTGTTCTTTGTGCGGCCGCGTAATCGCTCTCCATCTGGCAAACGGCCCCGGATAGGGTGCTTGGCTTTTGGATGGGAAGGTTAGATGGGAAGGTTAGATGGGAAGGTGCGGTGAGCGAAAGGTGGGAGGGGAAGGTGTGATGATCGATTCTTTGTGCGGCCGCGTAATCGCTCTCCATCTGGCAAACGGCCCCGGATGGGGTGCAGCGCTTTTGGGAGAAGGAGAAGACGGAGAAGAAGCGGTGAACGGCTGGAGAAGAAGCGGTGAACGAATCATCCTCCGCATGTCGCTCATTCAATTGATGGTTGGTTTGGACCTCGTTTTCTCGTAAAGTATCTATAACTTTTGCTGCATTATCTCCATCCAAAAGAACTGAAACTCGTAACAAAAGTGCTTGCAGGGGGAATGAGTGGTGAGCGACTGTGCCTACTTTGCGCGTCACTATGCCCAAATTTTAGGAAAGCTCTTTTTGCCTTAATTTTAGCTGTACTTATCTATAAATTTTAGATTCTGTTAAACCATTGTTTTACTTAAAAAGCAGCTTAGCTGGAAGCCGACTCGAGCGCTTTGTCTTTTGCTTTTCTCAGGATTCAAACAAGATTTAAAATAATCGTAATCAGTGTAATGATGAAATTTCTACAAAAAGTGTATTAATTATTTTGAATCAGGCTTTATTTTTAAAAATATTTGATTGATTTGATTGATTTGATTGATTGATTTGATTGGTTTGATTGATTGATTGATTTGATTGATTTGGTTGATTTGATTGATTTGATTGATTGATTTGATTGATTTGTTTGATTTGATTGATTGATTGACTTGATTGATTTGATTGATTGATTGATTTGATTGATTGACTTGATTTGATTGATTTGATTGATTGATTTGATTGGTTTGATTGATTGATTGATTGATTTGATTGATTTGGTTGATTTGATTGATTTGATTGATTGATTTGATTGATTGATTTGATTGATTGATTTGATTGATTTGATTGATTGATTTGATTGATTGATTTGATTGATTTGTTTGATTTGATTGATTGATTGACTTGATTGATTTGATTGATTGATTTGATTGAGATGGTTTCTCTAGATGAATGTTGCAATTTTAGTGAGATAAAGTGTCATCTGTGTCATCACTAATAAACATCACAAACATTTGCACAATTTTCTCAAATCTGATCAAATTTCGTCTTTCACCACTTCCGCGTCATTGAAAATTGCTTAAAATTGTGAAAAGCCCGCGATCAGAAAACGCTTTGTTTCAAAGTTTTGCTTAAAAATTGAAAAAAAGGCATTTTAAAGCAAGTCATCGGTGCTTTCGAATCAAAAATTCACGAAAAGCTCGGTCAAAAATTCGTCGAACACCATGGAGATTTGGACAAAAAGAAAAGAGAATTCTTTCACAAACATCTACATTAGTTTTCTTCACCAAGAGAACTATTTTTTTAGCTGTTATTTGACAATTATCTATTCTCATTGTTTCTTAAAACTTTTCACGGCGATCATTGGATCTAATTGTTAAGAATTTTTGATTGAAAAAAAAATATTTTTAAATTGAAGCAGCTTGCAGTAAAAAAAGTTTTATATTGAAATCTTGAAAAAATATTCGAAATTTCTACGCATTTCATTGTTAGTTTTATTGCAAAAATAATGTTTTAAAGTATTGAAATTGAAATTTCGATTAGAATTTCCAGAAAAGCTATGGTTTCTTTTTCCTAAAAGCTTACTATTGGGTTGGTGAATTGAAAACTGCCGGCTATTGTCATATGTGACAGTTTGAGCACCTTCTTCAAAAGAAACCCATTTTGGTGTCAATGGAAAAGTTGTAGAGAATCAAAAATCAAGCTTATACCCAAATTTCCAAAAAGATACACTTAGTAGTTCCGCTTAAAATGCAAGTTTTAATGCAAGTTCCGCTTAAAATTTGTATGTTCCGTGTGTTCCTTGTGCGGCCGCGTAATCGCTCGTCGTCTGGCGTAGAGCTTTAACATAACGTCCTTCCCCTCTGCCTTTGCTAAACGAACCTGGCCGGCTCCGAATCCTCAAATTGGACATTGACTTCTCCGCAAATCAAGGCTGATCTCGATCTGTTGGGTTGGTGAATTAAAAACTGCGGACTATTGTCAGTTTGAGCACTTTCTTCAAAAGAAACCCATTTTTGGTCTCAATGGAAAATGATTGCAAAAATAATGTTTTAAAGTATTGAAATTGATTTTTAAATTTCGATTAGGATTTTCAGAAAAGTTTTGTTTTCTTTTTCCTAAAGCTTACTCTCTTTTACTTTTCTCTTTTCTTTACTTTTCTCTTTTCTTTACTTTTCTCCTATCAATCTCTTTTCTTTCTTTTTTCTCTAATTTCTTTTTAAAAACCAATTTTCTCTACAGTAACCCTATTTTGTTCAGATGGGTTTCCTTTTTTCGACAGCCGCCATTGTTTTGCTGATGTTCGCGCGTCGAACCCGGGCGGATACGTGTCCCGATACGAGTCCACGTAAGTGAGAAATACCCTGGAGAAAGCCAAAGAATCTACGTAGATTTTCATATGTTACCTCCGATTCAATCGATCTCTGATTGAAACCCTTTATCTTTATCGAAACCACTTTTCTAGAAAAGACATTTTAAGAAGAATTTTAATAAATTTTTCAATCAAATCTAAAATCAAACAAAGTTTTAGCTTTGTTCAGCACTTTAGTACCTTAAAACCATCGAAATTTCGCTCTTTTTATTTATTAATCAAATTTCAAACAATAGTTTATCAAAAATATTTCAAAAGAAATGCATCTTTCTTCTCATTTTTAAAGAAATTTATGCAAAAACTAGAATTTATTTAGGAATTTAGTGATTTTAATGTAAAAAACATTATTCTGTTAGAAAGGTTTCCAAATCGGAGGTAAGATATACATTTTAACACGCGATAATGTTTATCTATATGTCGCAGCCGCTCGTGATTTTCAGCAGCTAGTGATTGAATCACCTAGCTAGCCACTAGTGATTGAATGACCTAACTAACCACTAGTGATTCAATCACCATCGGATAGCCACTAGTGATTCAATCACCTAGCTAACCACTAGTGATTCAATCACCCAGCTAGCCACTAGTGACTAAATCACCTAGCTAGCCACTAGTGATTGAGTTTTTTTAACGAAACATTTGGAATACAATGCAGATTTATCTCACATGCAAATAAAAAAGTTAGGCTAATAGGACCAAATATTTGAACACCTCGGGAGATAACTTCAGTAGCCAACCTCGAAAAGTTATGTCATCTAAATGAAAATAAATTTTCCTTAATATTTTTGGCTTTATGAATTGCAAGTTTTATTCACTTTTCAACAATTTATTGCAAACATATAATAAGTAAACAAGCTTAACAACAAAAGAATCACTAGCGGCTAGCCGGCAATCACTAGCGGCTAGCCGGCAATCACTAGCGGCTAGCCGGCAATCACTAGCGGCTAGCCGGCAATCACTAGCGGCTAGCCGGCAATCACTAGCGGCTAGCCAGCAATTTGGCTACTGAAGTTAAGATGTTAAAATATATGTCCTATTAGCTCCTATTAGCTTAACTTCTTTATTTGCATGTAAGATAAATCTGGATTGAATTCCGAATGTTTCGTTTCAAAAACTTTCAATCATCCTCGGCTAGCCGTTGATGATTCAATCAATGGCGATTGAAAATCACGAGCGATTGCGACCAATTTATCCCTATATTCCTAATTGTGGTGACTTTATTTTAGCAAAATTGAAACATGACTTTTTTTACTCTTTCGATTACCTTTCAAATCAGCATCAATTGGCAAAGCACATCATAATTTACTTATAATTAACAATTATTCACATCTAGTCAAGAAGATTCCATTGGATTAACGCATTATTCACTAAACTTATCTCATTTGAAATTCATTTCAGCGACTCTCCAAGTGCCGATCTATCAAGTGGCGATGAACTCGCCGCTAACAAGTGAGTCTAAAAACAGTTTTTTGTAAAATTTTAAGCTTTAAGCAACTCAATCCCCTTTTCAAATCATATTTCAAATCATAATCAGATTATTGCTCCATTTTTATAGCTGTAGCTGCAATTTAAGTCGTTTAGTTACGGATACAAAATTGTATGTTTCAAGTTAAAGGGCATTAAATGGAGATGGCAATTTTCAATGGATACGATCACTTTTCCTTTAAAATTCGCCTATTCTAAAATTTCAAGTGAAACCCTCTAAAGCTGTGGTTAAGAAAAGTTGCCATACTTCTTTTCTTTCAACTTGAAACATCTAATCTATAAGTAGACATGAGTTTTGGTTTGATTCCGCTTCGAATTAAGCTGAACCGAATTTTGAATAGCTTTGATCTGAAGCTCTTGACGAAAGCTGGCTGACTAAAGCTGGCTGACTAAAGCTGGCTAAGCTAAAGATAGCTAAAGCAAAAGCAAAAGCGTTGTTAGTCTTAAGTCTTAAATTTTAGCCCAATACATTCACTTCCCGTCAACCACTTCGTTCGACAATGGCACAGCAAAAACGATTTATCAAATCGACGGAATGTTCGCGTCAACGGGGAGAATTTTACCTTTTTTTGCGTTTTTGCGACAAATTTGATCCCAAAACTACTTGATTTGGTCACACGGTAAACACACCCTTTCTGGTGCACTCAATTCTTCATTTTTCTTACAATAGCAACGAGAAAACTGGGAATTTAGTGCACTAGAAAGGATGCGTTTACATTTTAGAATGTTGGCAATGAGCATTTTTCTATCTGAAATGAATGCATTCTAGTTCAATTATCGAGATTAACGCTGTTAATTTGAAACAAGCTTTTTGAACATAAGAACTTGTTTTGATTAAAGATGATTAAAGATGATTGAAGATCAAGAAAAATGCTTGACAACTACTTGATAAGTATTGACAACTACTTGACAACTATTTGGTAACTTCCTAATCAAGCTTGACATCTTTTAAGTTCAAATTGTTTCCTTCAATTCTTCAAGTTTCAACAACAAATTGAATGGCTTTTACGAAAACGTCGTATGTTATTTAATGTCTCGAATTTTAGAGTGCATCAACTTGCATCGCTGCCGGCTGTTTGATCACATTGCAAGTGATGGGCAATCAAAATGGAAATAACAGTAAGTTTGGTGATGGAAAGGAAAAGGATCGGATTTGATTGCTGAAATATTAGGCTCTCCAGAAAGTCTTTTCGTTCCTCAACCAGTCCGGATTTTTTTTTAGTTTCGATCTACACAATCCCTTCATCGTGGGCCTCAAGCATGAACTATCAGGCAAGACAAATTTAGTTAAATAGACTTTAGTCCGGTCTACGAAACCGCCAAACAAACAAAGAAACAAACAAAGAAACAAAGAAACAAACAACAAACAACCAAAAAAACCAACAAAGAAACAAAGAAACAAACAACAAACAACAAACAACAAACAACAAACAACAAACAAACAAACAAACAAACAAAAAAACAAACAAGAAGGATACTGTAACTTTGGTGCATTACAGTGCAATTGTGAGGCAC
Source organism: Mesorhabditis belari (assembly GCA_958450365.1). NCBI lineage: Eukaryota > Metazoa > Nematoda > Chromadorea > Rhabditida > Rhabditidae > Mesorhabditis > Mesorhabditis belari. The sequence continues at coordinate 81,470 of CAUEEP010000479.1, read as the reverse complement.
TAGAATAAGCTAAAACATTACAGTAAGCATTAAAATAAACTCAAAAACATTCAGACATTCAAAACTTCAACAAAGTATCTTCCAATTCAATAACGAAACAAAAGATATCAATTTAATCTAAATCCCAAACTTGTTCACTTGCTGCAATAGTCAATGTTTCAATTTAAGCAGCTTGCTCAATTAAATAAAGCTTTAATCCTTTTAATCCTTTTAAGCCCAAAAACAAACTTCTAACAGCTATTTCTTTCTCTTTAAGTGACAAAAAGTAACCATTTCAAGAGATTTTCTGCTTTTTTTCTAGGGTTTCGTCAATTTGGCTACACTGAATTGTGTACAAACGTATGGCGCGTGTGGAGCGACGATTCCCCTCTACGCCTATGAGAATACGAAATACGCTGGTGGGCAATGAAAAGCTTTAGAATTTGTCCGGAAAATTGAAATCAAATGTACAAATTACAAGCAATCAAATAAAATCAAATAAAATCAAATAAAAAATTAAATAAAATCAAATAAAATCAAATAAAATCAAATAAAATCAAATAAAAAATTAAATAAAATCAAATAAAAATCAAATAAAATCAAATAAAAACCATAAAATCTCTAGACGAGTACGTGAATGTTGGCTATGGAATGGATGCGCCGGCGGCCGATGGGTACAATCCGATGATAGGTGGCACTCCGCTTTGTTTCCTTTGGCCTGTTCCGTATGTTTTTTTTTAAAATATCTAATTCTTATTCTACAAATTCTTGATTGCTTTCTTGATTCTTGATTTCAGAACCACAACAAGTACGACGACAACGACGACAACGTGAGTTCCGAGTTACAGCGTCGATGAGCCGTTGACCTAGCGTCATTAAACTGACTTTGAAACCCATTCTTTTGAAACTAGGACTTCCAAATGACAATTTTTGATTAAACTTTGATTAGACACATTCACGACAAAGCAATTTTTGTCTTTTTTTGGCTTAGCTGCTGTTTCGGATGACAGCTACCGTAAATACTCTAATAGAAAATCAGCTTTTTTTTTTTCCACTTTTCAATCATTCTTTTCTAAGCGCTGGTTAACGCTAAAAATATGTGTTATATCTCAAAAAATCATCCATTCTCTCTACTTTAATTTGATACCTAAGCGGGTAGAAACAAACGTACTGGTGCCGAGATATGAGCGGCTTTTTGAGTGTCAACTTAGACGCGACGCTTCTATTCTATTAGAATCTTTACGGTACTTCTGTAACTTATAAATCCTTATATCTTTTCTAGAAATATTGTGATCCTTTCTGTGCATCTTCATCTCTTTTAGACTTACCCACTCGCTCACCCTCAATTTGATACTTAAGCGCCCAGAAAAAAACGTACTGGTGTCGAGATCTGAGCGTTTGTTTAAGAGTAAACTTTGACTACGCGACGCTCCTAGAGAGCACCGTTCTATTTCTTTTTTTACGGTATTTATGCTAGCTGTAGACCTAAAAAGTTGTAACTGGTGGCATTCTGGGATGGAGAATCTGAATCCGTTTTTAGTTTTTGTGAAACTTTAATTTCCGAATCAATACGGTCATCACAAAACTTTCTAAAACTTGGGTAATTAAACCGAATGAAATATCCAAAAAAAGAGGAATTTTCTTTTAAAACTAATAACGTATTCGAAATCCTTGATCCCGAAAACCTACTGGTGCAAATTTTCAGCCTAATCTGCTTCAAAAAAAGTTTTAAATCCACGTACGGCCGGGTTATCACGAATTTGTTCAAAAACTACTTTTAATATATAAATTTAACCAATATTGAACTAAATTTGTAGTTAATTCTTTTAAAAAAAGACTTTTTGAGAGCTTCTAAAACTGCTAAAAACAACATTTTCAATAAAATTTGACTGAGAACTTATAATCAGCATAATTTTGATGTTTTACTGAACTGCTAATGCTTTAGAACCCCGTTCACTGGCTCAACCACCACTGGACCAACTACAAGTGGGCTTTTTTTGTTGTGCATGTCAAAGAAAAACCTTTTTACGGCTTTATATTGATAGGCTTTATAGCTAAGCTTGTTTAAAGTTTCAAAAAGCTTGCAAAAAAGCTCTTTTCAGCGACGGCAAGCACCACAACGTTCACCACTGTTTCGACGACAACTGGATGTAAGAGCAATAAGCTTTTGAATGTTTTTTAAATTTTGTATCAGCTCAAATGATCGCATACTGTGGTTTTACTTATCTTGTGGCTTTACTTTACTTATCTTTACTTATCTTTACTCATCTTTACTCATCTTTACTCATCTTTACTTATCTTTACTTATCTTTACTTATCTTTACTCATCTTTACTTATATTTACTCATCTTTACTTATCTTTACTTATCTTGACTAATCTTTACTGATCTTTACTTATCTTTACTGATCGCACGTAAAACTAAGATAAGTAAAAAGAAAATTATGCAAATTGCTATAAAATTAGCAAAAGAACTTAAGCATTAACCGGAAACTTATGCGTTATCTCCCAGACTTAAAAATTCGCATTTATCAATTTGCAGATAGCATCTGTTTTTTGGAATGAGACTCCCATCACTCCATACCGTAAATACTGTAATAGTACCCCACCCCCCTCGTACAGTCGCGTAGTCGCAAAAGTTTTTTAGTATTTCATTTTTTTCAAAGCGCCCGTACTTTCAAAAATGTGTCTTTGGTATCAAAAAATAGCCCTGAATTTCAGCTATTTTTTGATACCTAAGCGCGCATTGTAGCATAAACCAGTGTCGAGAAAAACTCGTTCAAAGCTAGACTACACAACACTCCGCACCGTCATTATGGGGTTGGGGTGTTATTACAGTATTTACGGTAGGTAGTATTAAGCAATAAAATTTGCAAAGTAACTTAAATTACCTCTAAACCTTAGCCAATACTTATGAGTTATCTCCCAGACTTAAAAATTTGCATTTATCAATTTGCAGATAGTATCTGTTTTTCGGAATGAGACTCCCATAACTTCATAGATAGTATTAAGCAATAAAATTTGCAAAGCAACTCAAGTAACTCAATTAAAATGATAGCAATTTTTTATAGAAGAAAAACCTTTCTTTCTTTCAAAGAAAATAAAACTTTCTAGATTTTCTAAAACAATCTAAACAAGCAAACCAGAAATCAAATTAGCATATGCGCGAAATTAGCATTTAAATGCACCAACGAAGCGCAGTCGAGCATGGGTGGAAAGGTGGGTGGGGAAAATTTCAGTCCGAATCGTTGATTTATTTCTTTTTGTGGCGAGGAGATAACCAATTAGCCCATTAGCAATTAACCCATTAGCCCAATCTTTTCATATTAAACCTTATTCACTTTGAAACATCAATAATTTAAGCCACCGTCAGCACTACGAGTTACACGGGCTCGTCGACAACTGCTTGTGAGTGCTTGATTTTGATGAGTGGTTTCATTCTAAATGACTAATTTAGTGTTTTACAAAGAGATAAGGCTTTATTAAGGCCAATATCTAGGCCAATATATAGGCCAATATCTAGGCCAATATATAGGCCAATATATAGGCCAATTTCTAGGCCAATAATAAGATATATTAACGATCGGAAGAGTATAAAGTTGAAAAATTTTTTTTTTTAAATAGAAATCGATGCTCGCTTTAATTTAACCCATTTTTTGAAGCACGAAAATTTTCAACAAATTGATTTCCACCGTTTTCAACAACTTGATTTAAAATTGAAATTGATTCATCAATTAACCAAAATCCTTCTTGTTTAAGTTTATTCACTTTGAAACACACGAAATTTCAGCCACTGTCTCCACGACTTCTTTCACTGGATCGACGACAACGGGAAGTGAGTTGAAAGATTTGAAAAATCCGTTCTCTAAAACGTTTCTCTTTTCTCTTTTTATCGTAATTTTGTCTCGATTTTTATCCAATATAAATGTTACGGTCGATTTTAAAACAATTCAAATCAAAAGTCTGATTTTAAAACCTTTTTACCATAATAACTCTTTAACATTTTTACACTTTTACATTAGAATCAAAAGATCAAAAGTATTTTATTATATATTTTATATAATAGATTTTAAAAAGTTTATATCTTACGTCCTTTTTTTTGAAACCTTTATAACAAAATAATGTTTTTAAATTAAAATCACTAAATTACTACCACAAATTACTAAATTACTAGGTAAATAAATTCTAGTTTTTGCATAAGTTCCTTTAAGAATAAAAAAGATGCATTTCTTTTTGAAATGCCTTTGATAAACTATTGTTTGAAATTTGATTAATAAAGCCGCTAGTGATTGAATCACCTAGCTAGCTGCTAGTGATGTAATCACCTAGCTAGCTGCTAGTGATTGAATCATCATCGGATAGCCGATGATGATTACATCACTTGCAGCTAGCTAGGTGATTCAATCATTAGCGGCTATCCGATGGTGAATCAATCACTAGCGGCTAGCTAGGTGATTGAATCACTAGCGGCTAGCTAGGTGACTCAATCACTAGCGGCTAGCTAAATGATTCAATCACTAGCGGCTATCCAATGGTGATTGAATCACTAGCGCTGAAAATCACGAACGGCTGCGACATATAGATAAACATTATCGCGTGTTAAAACGTATATCTTACCTTCGATTTTGAAACCTTTTTAACCGAATAATGGTTTTGCATTAAAATCACTAAATCCCTAAATATATTCTAGTTTTTGCATAAGTTCCTTTAAAAATAAAAAAGATGCATTTCTTTTTGAAATGCCTTTGATAAACTATTGTTTGAAATTTGATTAATAAATAAAAAGAGCGAAATGTCGATAGTTTTAAGGTACTAAAGTGCTGAACAAAGCTAAGATTGTGTCTGATTTTCGATTTTGTTGAAAAATTTATTAAAATTCTTTGTAAAATATGTTTTCTAGATAAAAAGCGGTTTCGATAAAGATAAAGGGTTTCAAAATCGGAGGTAACATATGAAAATCTACGTAGATTCTAGGCTTTCTCCATCTCTCACTTACGGGGACTCGTATCGGGACACTTATCCGCCTACATATATCCGTAGATCCGCCTAAACCTTCTGTTAAGATACTAAAGTGCTAAACAAAACAAGAATTGTGTTTGATTTGGTCAAGAAATTGAATAAAATTTCTTCATGAAATGATTTTTCTAGGTAAAAAGAGGTTTTGAAGATGAAAGGTTTCAAAATAGGACTTAAGATATCGACTCTTTCTATCTTTCGATATTCTTTGTAAACCCTCACTTTTTTAAATTATGGCAATGTTCTGATACTTGAATCTAAACAATTTGAAACATCAATAATTGAAGCCACTGTCAGCACTACGAGCTACACGGGCTCGTCGACAACTGCTTGTGAGTGCTTGATTTTGATGATTGTTTTCATTTTAAATGATTAATTTAGTGTTTTACAAAGAGATAAGGCTTTATTAAGGCCAATATATATATATACTTTATCCGACAAGGAAAAGTGACAATGCAAACAGATTGAACAGCGTAGACGAAGAAAGATAATTGATATACAAACACAACTACAATTAGACAATATGGGCCAATATATAGGCCAATTTCTAGGCCGGTAATAAGATATATTAACGATCGGAAGAGCGGAAAGTTGAAATAAAAATTTTTTTTAAATAGAAATCGATGCTCGCTTTAATTTAACGCATTTTTTGAAACACGAAAATTTAGCCACCGTTTTCAACAACTTGATTTAAAATTGAAAGTGATTCATCAATTAATCAAAAGCCTTCTTATTTAATTTACTTCACTTTGAAACACACAAAATTTCAGCCACTGTCTCCACGACTTCTTTCACTGGATCGACGACAACGGGAAGTGAGTGAAATTTGAGAAGAAACAAAAAAAGATTCGATTTTTCATGAAAGAAAATCATATTTTATGATACCTTTGACTATTTTGCACGCCACAAACCGTATTTTTTATTCGCTTTTCATTTACCGTATTTGCTCGGACCGCTGGCAGTTGAAGCAAATCACCAAGAAGCACAACATTGAAATCCCCGAACATTTTGTTCTCACTTCCACTGATTTCTTGAAAAGAAATTAAGTGTTAAGCTCTTCACTTTTCTTTCTTACTCCAAGTCGCTTGTGAATCTCTAATAGTAGCGCTCTCTAATAGTAGTGCACCGGGCCGAGCCGAGTTGATGACTATTTTACTGCTTCCAAGCTTTTGCAGAAGCTCAACACTCAAATCCCCCACAAGATCTCATCGTCAGCTACATTTTCCGACCCCATATCGATAGGTTCTGATAAGCGCTTTTCGAGATTTCGAGTAATTTAGGCAACGCTCAAGGTGCACTAATATTAGAGAGAATACGGTAAATGTGGTTGTTTGACTCCGCTCATTGATTCTTCACCTTTTGTAATCATATTCGATTTTACCATCGATTCACTATTGCTCTGTCCATTCAAACTTTGGCTTCTTAAATGCAAATTTCGCATGTCGTTGCAAAATAGTTAAAAGTACCTATTTTACTATTTTTTTTATTACGAGTTCTAGTTTTGTTCGTTTCCGTCTTTTTTGAAACAAAGCATTTTTCAGCGACGGTCACCACCACTTCGTACACTGGCCCATCAACGAGCACAGGTTTCAAAAGTTCATAATTCAATTGAGAAATTCCCCTTTAGATTCCACGACAACTGGATGTGAGTTTTGAGAAATCAGCAACGTAAAGCTTTGGGAAATTGTAAAACTTTGAAACACAAAGTTTACAAAAGCTTTAGATTAAAGAGTTTTTAATTTTTTCTTGTTTACAGTGTTTAAATAATTCGATAATTTTCGAATAGATCTTAAAATCCATTTCTATATCTGAAAATATGTATTTAGCCTCTACAACGCCCTACACTGGCTCGAGCACTACTGCATGTGAGTTTGGAAACATTTTTAAGCACTTTAATGACGTTTTTGGGCTTTAAACGAACAAATGGCTTTGCCTTGCTTTGCTTTTAAGCTACTTCATGAGTTACTTTTAGACTTTGATTGCCAAAGTTCCCCATTTAGGCAGTTTAGGGAAATGAATGAAAGAAGTAAGCTTCAAATGGATGAACTAATTCTTGAATTATTGAAATCTAATCACTCATGAAGAATGAAATCTAAAAATGAAATGAACAATGAAATGAACAATGATGAACAATTGAAATCTAATCACTGATGAACAATTCAGCCTCAACAACCCCCTACTCTGGATCTTCAACAACTGAGGGTGAAATTTTTGAGACTTTACAAGTTTTCCTCTTATAAACTTAACACTTTAAACTTTAATACCATTAGAATTGGAGTTTATTTCAAATTCAGCCTCAACACTTCCCTACACCGGCCCATCGACTACAGGTTTTTCGGTTTTCTTGCAAAATTTTCTTGAATTTTATTTTTTAGCCGGACAATCGACTCTCGCATCGCTTGGATCAAGTTAGTGAAAAAAAGACAGTCAAAGTCTTGGTTAGAGTGTGTTCTTTTCGACTAACGTGTTTTCTAATTTGAGAAAACCACCGTAGTCAAACTATTTGAGAAACCACCGTAGTCAAACGGCCGATTTACATCCGATCAACTCAATTTTGGTATCATTTGCTGATTTGATTTTCATTCTCATTCACAAGGCTCAGTCAATGATTTAAAAATTCGATTGATCTGATGAAACTAACGATTTGACTAACTAACTAACGGTACTTTTCTCAAATAGGTGCATTTTCGAAAACGCATTAGTCGAGAGAAACACACTCTAGACTTGGTCATGTGTGAACAGAGTTGACTAGGTTGAAACACACAAATTTACAGATTTACAGACGAATTCACAGATTTACAGACAGATTTACAGACAGATTTGCAGACAGAATTACAGACAGAATTACAGACAGATTTACAGACAGATTTACAGACAGAATTACAGACAGAATTACAGACAAATTTACAACCTAACTAATCAAAAATCAATCAAAACCAATCAAAACCAATCAAAACCAATCAAAAATCAATCGAAGTCAATCAAAACCAATCAAAAATCAATCAAAAATCAATCAAATCGTCTTTTTAGAGATTGGTTGGCCGATTTGGATCACCGGCGTGCTGATTTCTTCACTGGTCATCATGGCAATTGTAAGGATTAAAAGAATTCAAAATTTAAAAAATTCAAAACAACAATCGTTAAGCCAGTGTAAAATGAGAAAAATTTGCTTGAACTTGAAAAAACTTGAAACTCGAATTTTGTTTTTCATTTATTTTACAAAATTTCGAACCAGTCAATGAGCTTTCTTAGTTTATTCTTTAGCAAATTTATTCCTTTCAATGTTAAGTATATTAAAAGTTATTAAAAGCTCATATGCTCATAAAAGTTTTATTAAAGCTTTAGATCCTTACAGAAAACTCTCCAAATTGAAGCTCAAACTCTGAAAATTCAAAAAACTCGACTTAAAAACGATTCCCCGAACTCTAAAAGGCACTTTGCTCAAAATAGTTAGCTCAGAAGAGCAAAAGAATGCTTCAAAGAGCAAAAGAATGCTCAGAAGAGCAAAAGAATGCTTCAAGAGAGCAAAAGAATGCTTCAAAAGAGTTCAAAAGAGTTACACGAATGAGTCTAACTCTTTTGGAGTGTTTTAAAGTAATTAAGGTACGATTTTAAAGGTATTCATTGATCATTTTAAACTCTATGATTGATACAAAAACCATTCATAAAGTACTTGACTAATTTTTCCGCTGCAGATCTTCGGTGCCACATGGGCGTTCATTCGAGGCGGCTCCTCAACAAATCCCACCACGAATCCCTATGCAAATCAAGCACATGGTTTCATTTTTCACTTCAAAATTGATAAATTGATAAATTAAAGATTAAATCTCTAAGAATATCTTTAAGAATAGCAGAAAAAGTGTCAATGATGGCAAAATTTGGCAAATTTTGAGTAATGCTTGGAAATTGATTGGTAGGATTTTAAATTTTAACTTTTAACCTTTTTTGATTCAAGAATTCTATTCATTGAGTTGAAGTTTAACTGAAAACTTAAGAGATTTATTCAAATCCTGTCTTGAAATCGTTATTCTTTAGGCTACAAAGCAGCTCACGCCGATCTACCGCCACAACCCGTTCAGCGGGCGAATACTGGGGTAAGTGTTTGATTAGAAAGCATCATTTAAATTCGTAAACAAGTACAAATTGCAAGTCTAGTGACCCTGATGAGACAAATCTAAACTTTCTTTAGTAAACTTTAGAGTCAAAGCAAACTTTAATAAACTTTAGAGTCAAAGCAAACTTTAGCAAACTTTAGAGTTTTCACCTCTCATTCTTGTGCTATTCTGAAATTTCAGGTTTCCACGATGAACGTCGGCCCGACGTGGACCCAGCCGCACTCGATGTATTATTGAAATTGAAAAAGAAAAAGCTATGCACTGAAATATTAGCTTTAAAGAAACATTGCACAAGTAATAAACTGTGATATTTTAATAGCAATTGGCGAGCAGGGATTGCTGAAGAATTACGAGTAAACAGCTAAAATTGAATCAAATTGAAACTGATCTTTTTTTTTTCTCAATTTACCAATTTTGAGGCAACGAAATGGTAAATTAAAGGTAACACAAATATTTGTACGTATCATTTTTACAAAAAAGTAATTCAAATCTCGAAGACTACAAGGTTGCGGAGGAGAAGCTTGCGGAGGAGAAGCTTGCGGAGGAGAAGCTTGCGGAGGAGAAGCTTGCGGAGGAGAAGCTTGCGGAGGAGAAGCTTGCGGAGGAGAAGCTTGCGGAGGAGAAGCTTGTGGAGGAGAGGCTTGCGGAGGAGAGGCTTGCGGAGGAGAGGCTTGCGGACAACCTAATATACAGGGTGACCAAGAATTACCGCAACAACATCGTACTATGTTATGAGCCTCATTTCACTTTTTGCTTACCTGTTTTTATGGTTTTTGTGTATTTTTCTTATTTTATGGTATGATTACTTTCAATACATTAGTATGGTTGTTTTCAGGAATGGTGAAAGCGTCTCCACATCGACAATCGATCCTTGAGCTCAAGCGGCAGCGTGTTCAGGCGAGCGAGATCTCAAAGCGCTTGAATGTCCCCAGAAGCCTCGTTTCTCGAACCATTCAACGTTATGAAACTCTGGGCACAGTTTCTGATCGATCCAGGGATCTGATCGCCCTGGAAGAGGTGCAAAACGAACAGCGGTAACTCCGGCTAATGTCAAGAAAGTGCGCGATCGATTAAACCCTAACCAATCGGCTCGAGGAATGACAGAGAAAATGGGTCTGAAGAGAAGCTCCGTCAACACAATCATCAGGAAAAAGCTGAAAATGAAGCCGTACAAGAAGAACAAAACAAGAAGAAGAATCTCTATCAGCTGCTGCGAAGGGCAAGCGATTCCCAGAACTCCCGGTCCGGGAGTCTCGGACTTTCTGACTTTTCTGAGTGCCCACCCAGCTCACCGGATCTTAACCCATTGGATTACTCAGTCTGGAGTGTTCTTGAAGCCAGGGCATGTGCAAAACCACATAAAAATATCGAAAGTTTGAAGATGGCGCTCATCAAAGCATGGGATAGATGATGCCTATTTGCTCGCCACGCGTTTCCCAAACTTTTGCAGGCTTGTCTGAAAGCCGATGGAGGCAAATTTGAATTTAATTGTTAATTTGTTACTGTTATATGTTGAATAAAGGTATTTAAGTTATCTTTTCGAGATGGGTTGCATATTTGGTTAAAAGCCAGACCTTTTGTGTGTTGCGGTAATTCTGTAGATAAAAAAGGAGTGTCTGTCCGTCTGCAGGGACTTTTTCTCAACAGTCTTTAAGCCAAAAAAAAGTTAAATCTTTTAAAAAGTCTTAAAATATAATATAGTTCTACCGCTTAAACTAAAAAATTAAAAAGTTGAAGTTCAGTGGCACTATGGGCGGTCGAAATCGGATCGTATGGGCGGGAGACAAGCCCGCTCTCGGTTGCGCCTCGGCGACAAAACAATTCGGCCAGAAAAACCTTTAGACTGGTTCTGTATAAAGAAGTAAAACAAAAATAACAAAAATAACAAAATGCTTAATATTTCGATACAAATTAACTTCAATGGTCCTTTTGACAACAACAAAATATTGTTCGATAAGAAATCCTCTTGTTACGTCAGATTTTGAAACACGATTATTCAAAAAGAACTGATGAATCAGATTTTTAGAACTGATGAATCAGGTTTAGTGTGCAATTCTTGTGAAAATTGAATTCATTAAACCCTGAATTCATTGAATTCATTGAATTCAGGGTTTTTTCGGGAATTTTCTGGGTTTTTCTTGTTTTTCTGGTTTTTTTTTTACTTCTTTTGACTTAGATTTAGTCTTTTTCCGATCTATTCACTTTTTTTCTTTTAAATATTCTTTGTAACAGAATCAGATGAAGAAAATGGATAGATTGGAGAAAAAACGAGGACAAGTTTACAGTAGAAAGAGAGGGGACAGGTTTACAGTAGAAAGAGAAAGAGGACAGGTTTACAGTAGAAAGAGAAAGAGGACAGGTTTACAGTAGAAAGAGAAAGAGGAGAGGTTTACAGTAGAAAGAGAGAGAGGACAGGTTTTAGAGAAGTGCTCAAAAGTGTGAGTTTCAAGTTAGCTCAAGTAAGCTTCAACCTTCAAGCTTAAATCTTCAAGCTTTCAAGGTTCAAGCTTTAATCTTGGTGATTAAAGATTGGTGAAAAAACGAGGCCAAGTCTCATTTTAAAGAACGAAGACAAGTTTGCAGTAGAAAGAGAAAGAGGACACGTTTTAGAGAAGTTCTCAAAAGTGTGAGTTTCAAGTTAGCTCAAGCAAGCTTCAACCTTCAAGCTTTAATCTTCAAGCTTTCAAGGTTCAAGCTTTAATCTTCAAACTTTCAAGCTTTTTCATATTTTGTCACTTTAACAGATTTCCACTTCTTTTTTGCATCATCTCTCATCCATTTTTACATAAAATTGTGAAAAATTACCTCATCAACCTTCAAAATGATCAAGTATTCAAAAAAAAACGGGTTGAAACAAACTTTTTCTTTCTTTTTTTGTCCCAAAACGGTGACCAAGCAAAATCCATGGTTATTGTCCATTTTCCCTCCAAAAAAAGCTGAAAACTGAAAAAATATTTTCGAATATTCTTTTCTTTCTTTAAAATGAACACCTAGCAACAGAAAAAAAGGCAAAAACCGGCGAAAAACTTGAAATTTCTTTCAAATTTCAAATTCTAACGTCCACAAAGTTTTCTATTGCATTGTGATTAAACTTTAGTCTTTTTGAAACGCCCACATTTTTTTTGTGGTTCCTCGAATTTCACATTTCAATAGTCATTCTTCAAATTTAGCCTTTAAGCCTTTAAAATGGGTGAATACTCGCTGAGATTCTTATTTTGTGGATATTTATTGGGAAGTGAGTTTGAGTTTTGTTTGGTGATTGTTTGGTGATTGTTTAGTGTTAACGATTTTTCTAAAAATCGATTGATAGCATTTTATTGGAAGCCAGAGCCTTGTCAGAAGCCAGATCCAGATCTACGAACTTCTACGAACTAGACACAACCTAATAAAAGCAATAAGCTAGTTGACAGCAAGATGAGATCAGGGCAAGTAAGCTGAGCTTCTACTTCTGGTAGTAAGCTGAGCCAGACTACTTGACTACTGGTTTTTCCTGGTTTTGTATTGGGTTGTCCAGTTATGAATGTCGGTTTTTTACTTCTCTTAAATTTCTCAAGATACCGAAATCAAGAAAAAGATGTATATGAGTATTATTCGAAAGCTGAAGATCTCCTCTACATTTTGATATAAAAAGTTTTGCGAATTTGTCGCGCTTTTGGGCAAATTGACTGCACAGAAGACGAGGTGACCAAAAAAAAATGGAAGGGTGCCTGTGCAGTGTGTGAGAGAATACCGCTGGGGGCAATGATTATTAGATATTTATTCCGAATCTAGCACAATACTAATCTAGCGAGAAAATACAAAAGAATAGAATCAATCGTTGGTTCAGTGTTTCATAGCAATACGAAAAAGCAATACGAAGAGAATGTACGGAAAAACAATATAAAGTGAGCTCCCTCCCTTTTATCCGTCCCTTTATCAAAAAAGCGATCTTTTAGAGGCGGGACAAGAAAATTAGACATTCAAATCAAAACATTAAATAAGATTTCACAGAAAAGAGCCACTTTTCTGCACAGTGCCTTTGGATCAAGTTTTGGCTCCGCTCAAATTGAGTTAACCGTTTGATGTTTGGCCAATAGATAGATCAATATAACTTTTTTTTAAATATCACAATTTCAGAGCATCTTTACTTTTCTTTTCTTTTCTGAGCGGTTATTTTACACCATAAAACTTGAGGAATAGCTAAGCTGGGATGGCTGGGATGGCTTGAGGAATAGCTAAGCTGAGATGGCTGGGATGGCTGGGATGGCTTCGGGAATAGCTAAGCTGAGATGGCTGCGATGGCTGAGATGGCTTCGGGAATAGCTAAGCTGAGATGGCTGGGATGGCTGGGGTGGCTTGAGGAATAGCTAAGCTGGGATGGCTAAGTTTTTTGGAAAACGACCTCTCCCTTTGTGCAGTCAATTTGCCCAAAAGCTGCACAAATTCCAAAGCTTTTTATATCAAAATGTAGAGGAGATCTTCAGCTTTCGAATGATATATAACACTCATCTACATCTGTTCGATATCTTGAGAAATTTACAAAATAGTAAAAACGCGAATTCATAACTAGACAACCCAATAGATCAAGCACTAGATCTGGAGCTGACAATCGAACTTTAGAAACGTCTCGTCGTTAGAAACGCTTTAGAAACGTCAAACCAAACTTTAGAGCCATTAAAGGTTGCTTGGCTTTGCTGTAATCATTGCTTAATTTTACCGAAACCATAAGCCTCATAGATTTGGAAAAAAAGAACTAATAGTCTAATAGTGGGATTGAACTCCCGACCAAGACAAAAGGCTCTTTATTAGACTATTAAAGTTGATTAAAGCTTAAAGCCATGGCTATAAGCCTGAGCCTGAGCCTGAGCCATAAGCTGATGCTTTTTCAGCGATCACATCACCAACTGTTCCCTCAAAAAACACCACCATCATCACAACAACCGCTCCACTAATCACCAAGAATGTCTCCCTCCCGTACAACAACTACACCGGTCCTCCACCAACGATTCCACCATCTTGGAATGCCACTGACATTCCACCATCACCGAACAATTATACAGGTAAATTCTACATCGACTTAGAGAAAATTCCGAATTTCAACAATGAATTTAAACAATGTGATGCCATTTGTTTTGCCTTGAAACGTAGTTAAAATTTAAAAGTTATCCATCGTTAGTTAGTTAGTTTAAAGTTAAAAGTTATATCTCTTATATGTTAAAACTCTTATAGGTTAGAGTTCTTATAGGTTAGAGTTCTTATAGGTTAAAATTCTTATACCATAAATACTGTAATAGTCCCCACCCCCTCGTACAGTCGCGTAGTCGCAAAAGTTTTTTAGTATTTCATTTTTTGCAAAGCACCCGTACTTTCAAAAAATGCGTCTTTGGTATCAAAAAATAGCCCTGAATTTCAGCTATTTTTTGATACCTAAGCGCGCATTGTAGCATAAACCAGTGTCGAGAAAAACGCGTCCAAAGCTAGACTACGCAACGCTCCGCACCGTCATTATGGGGGTGGGGTACTATTACAGTGTTTACGGTAGGTTAAAACTCTTATACGTTTAAACTCTATGCAGTATCACAGCTGAAAGTGCTGGTATGCTATTTTAAAATTAAAATGATCTCAAAGTTCAATTGTTCAATTCTCCTTAGCTGAATCCTTTAGATACATAATGATTGAAGTACTCCACCCAAAAAAAAGTGATCGTTTTAAATCGAAACTTGAAGTTTTCCTGAAAGCATTAAAATTTCTGTGAAACTCTCTCCTTTCCAGGCCCTCCTCCAACAGGATCGCCTTCAGTTTTCATGAATTCCACCGCAAAACCATCTCCACCACCCGGCAATTACACTGGTAATCTTTCTTTCACAAAATAGACAGTATCTAAACAGAAAGACTGAGTATTCTACGAATTGTAGACTCAATTTTTGCTGTAGATTGCTGTAGATTGCCGTGGGTTTCCAGAGCCATCCAAAGATCCAAAGATCCAAATAAAGAGTTGATTTTAAAAACTAAGTTTCAACTTAAACTACTTGTTCAATTTAAAACTCAGTTCAGTTTAAAAAGCTCAAAAAGATTTTAAAAATAGCAAATAATAATGCCAAAAATGTTAAAAATGCTAAAAAATAGTAGCAAAAAGCTAAAAAATAAAAATCTCAATTCAATTCCAATTCAATTCATTCAATTCATTCAATTCAAAACATTTTCTATCTTTAAAATGATTTACTCAAGTATTGTAGCATTTTAAAATCAAATTTAAAGATCAGCAGCAAACAGGAAACAATTGCTGACTAAATAGGAACTATAAAAGAACTATAAAGGAACTATAAAGGAACTATAAAGGAACTACAAATAGGAACCAAATGAGCCCGAAATTTTCAGGTAAACCATCACCAACCGAGAATACGACTCTGTCCAACAAAGCCATTCCCACTACTCCACAAAAATCAGCCGCTTCCACAAACGCAACCACTGTTTCCTCGTGGAAAACAACAACCACTGTTTATCAATATCAAAATGCATCCAATACCACAAATCCATCAAATGGATCCGATATTGTTTACAATGCGACCTACGTTATTTTTGGAAACAATGGAAGCAATGATTATTTTTATGATTTTGGTGATTAAAGAATTGGGAGATTTTTAATAGAGAATTTTAAGATGGATCCAACGGAAACGCCTCCTCATTCTGGACGTGGATTTGGGGAAATTGGGGACAAAATTATGAGAATCGACACAAAAACAATGATACTGATAATGATGATGATGATTATTATCACGGTGAGTGCAGAACGTCATTAACCCAACCTCGCCTTAATCCATCTACCCAATTTTGAAACTTAAACATTTTCGTGGTAGTGCTAAATGTGTTAATGTGGTTTACTAATTAAAAAAACTCGATAAAATCACAAATTGCTTTTTTGCAAAGTTGTAAAGTTTTTTAGAAGATACCTAAATCGAAAAAGGAGGACGGCTTGTTGATTCTAGACACTTTAGTTATGTCAAATTTCTTTAGAAATCTATCTTTATGTCAATAGAGCATAAAAAAAAGCATGAACTTTCTGCATTTCTGCATTTAAACTTCTACTAAAGTACTGTATTTTGATATGTATTAGGCATATGCGAAGAAATTCGGATTTCAACATTCTCATAAATTTCCAACGATAGAATCCAACCAAACCTGATATCGATGAATGTTATATGTTATAATGTTATAAACTATTTGAAAGTTGTAAATCTCCTCTACAAAATAGGCTAAAAAGTGTTTCAATTGATCGAACGATTGAAGAAATTTCGTGGGTGAAATGCGAGTAACCAAAAAAGGAATCGAGTCACTCTGGGGACAAGTTTAGTGTGCTCAAAATAGAGTTAGCTTCCCAAAATTGAAGATTTAAACAAAAAAGATATCTTTTTCTTATATCTTTTTAATATTAGCAGCTGCCAAGCCTGCACTGTGCTCTTGTAGGAACAAAATAAAGAGAAATGAAGCTAAGAGCTCTGTATCTTAGTCAGGCTTGAACTTGGTGCGGAGGCTAGCGGCTAGTGCCTCGCACTCTATTTGGGTTAGGTACATGCATAAGAAATGCGGATTTCAACATTCAACATTCAACATAAATTTCCAACGATAGAAACCCTGATATCGATGAATGTTATAAACTATTTGAAAGTTGTAAATCTCCTCTATAAAATAGGCTAAAACGTGTTTGAATTGATTGAAGAAATTGAAGAAATTGAAGAAATTGAAGAAATTTCGAGGGCGAAATGCGAGTGACCAAAAAAGGGCACTTTTTGAAAACTCCACTTTGACAAGAGTTCGGTTTTGACTATATAATGGAAAATGAGCGCCAAATCATTGAAAATATCATTCAAAATAATGAAGAGTTGGGATCATTTCATGGGAAAACTTTGCTTTACAATAATTTTTCTTTTTTGTCAAAAAGGCCGGTTTTTGGCAATTTTGAGGGTTTTGAACTTACGCTCTATCTAAATTTCTGTAAATGCATTTCCGTTAGACTTTTTTAATGAATTGATATAGAAATGATATATATAATTATCCTTTTTCTTTTAAATCTTCAATTTTGACAAGCTAACTCTATTTTGACCACACTAAACTTGTCCCTAAAGTGACTCGATTCCTTTTTTTTGGTCACTCGCATTTCGCCCTCGAAATTTCTTCAATTTCTTCAATTTCTTCAATCAATTCAAACACGTTTTAGCCTATTTTGTAGAGGAGATTTACAACTTTATCCATTTTTTGATATATAGTTATCCATTTTTTTGAAATCTTCAAGTTTGGGAAGCTAAGCTAAGCTAAGCCATCTTGGGAAGCTAAGCTAGCTAAGCTAAGCCATCTTGGGAAGCTAAGCTAAGCTAAGCTAAGCCATCTTGGGAAGCTAAGCTAAGCTAAGCCATCTTGGGAAGCTAAGCTAAGCCATCTTGGGAAGCTAAGCTAGCTAAGCTAAGCCATCTTGGGAAGCTAAGCTAGCTAAGCTAAGCCATCTTGGGAAGCTAAGCTAGCTAAGCTAAGCCATCTTGGGAAGCTAAGCCATCTTGGGAAGCTAAGCTAAGCTAAGCCATCTTGGGAAGCTAAGCTAAGCTAAGAACGGCTACTTAATAGTTTATAACATTCATCGATATCAGGGTTTCTATCGTTGGAATTTAGGAAAATGTTGAAATCCGCATTTCTTATGCATCTACCTAATAAATGCTTCAAAAACAAGGTCAATATTTTCCAGGTTGGCGTCGTTGGCTTTGGCATGTGTTGGGCGCTTTCCTCACCGCGATTTTCATCGTCGGCTGTGTGGGTTGCTGCTTCATGTTTCTGTGTGCCGCACTCTAAGAATCTAGCTTTAAACGACTTTTTATCAGTGATCAGTGATTATCAGTGAACCTTTTTCTATTAGAATTCAATTTCAATAGAAATTCTAGCTCATTCTAGTCTTTTTTCAACTCTAATCCTAGCTCATTCTAGTCTTTTTTCAACTCCAACTCTAATCCTTCGCTCAACCAAAAGTCACAAGTGTGCCTCCAATTTTCTTTCAGTTTTTTTCCTATTTTTACGTTTCTGCTGTGAAATTCCTTATTCTTCATTGGTTTTTTTGTGGAAAAGTTTGTAAAAGTTTATTTTAAAATAAAAGAATTTGAAATTTGAACAAGATAACAAGAAAAAGATGCATAAGCAAAAGATGATAAGCAAAAGAAAATGAATGTTTCAAAATTATTGAATATGAATTGGAAAAGGATTAACTAATTGACCCAATCTGTTTTAGGCAATATGTTCAATATGTTCAGCAATATTTTCAATAGAAGTTTTGCATTAAAATCCATTTCCAGTTGTGTTGTCTGTGCGGCGTTTGCGAGTGCGTGACATCCTGCTGTTGTTGCTGCTGCAAAGGGAACGATCAAGTTTACAATGATCCGCAAACAAGCAAAAGTGAGTCAAGTACAGTCAAAAAATGAGCCTAGATTGAAAACTTAATGTTAGGGTTTTGAAACTCATTAAACTCATTAAATTATCAAAAAAGATCGAATAGTTTTTTCCGGAAATCTTCTCAATTGATTGACTCGATCGCAAATTGGTTAATTGAGCTGAATGATCAATGAATGAATGAATGAATGAATGAATGAATGAATGAATGAATGAATCAATCAATCAATCAATCAATCAATTAACTGAGATCAATTGAGCTGATCATTGAGTCCAATTGATCTCAATTGAGCTGATCATTGAATCCAATCAATCAATTGAGCTGATCATTAAGTTCAATTGCTCAATTGAGCTGGCCATTGAGTCCAATCAATCAATTAAGCTGATCATTGAATCCAATCAATCAATTGAGTTGATCATTGAATCCAATGGATCTCCATTGAGCTGATCATTGAGTCCAATTGATCCCGATTGAGCTGATCATTCATCCAATCAATCAATTGAGCTGATCATTGAATCCAATTGATCTCAATTGAGCTGATCATTGAGTCCAATTGATCCCGATTGAGCTGATCATTCATCCAATCAATCAATTGAGCTGATCATTGAGTCCAATTGATCCCGATTGAGCTGATCATTGAGTCCAATCAATCAATTGAGCTGATCATTGAGTCTAATTGATCTCAATTGATTGATTGATTGATTAAACTTGATTCAAACAAGTAAAAAATGATTGATTAAATCAAAATGAGAATAAAGATGAGAATAAAACTGATTGTTTCAAACCAGGCTCAATACAAAAAGGCCAATCAATTCAGGAGGCCATAAGTCCGAGCTATAGTTTTAAGCTTATTGTAAGCTTTATTTATTACTTACTTTTAGTAGATTATTACTTTTTAGAATGTTAGTAGACTTGTTAGTAGACTTTTTAGAATTACCGCAAAGATCAGCTATTTCAGTGCCTCCCGGCTCCGCTTACATGCCACCACCGCGTGTAATGGAGCCACAAATTTGCTCACCCGGTATGATTGTTCCTTACAATATGGCCTACGGTGGACCACCATCGTGAGTTTTGAACTGAATATCTTTAAAAGATTTGACCAAATTCAGAACATCGTTTAAAAACACCTTTTAGAAAATGATTTAGAGTAAAACTGATCTTTAATCTTCCAGATACGATCCATTCGATGATCCGAATCAAGTGCGAATCGTTCGCGTGTCGAGAGTCTCTTATCTTTAAACAAAAGAAACCAATTTTTTTTCCTGATTCAAATTTTTAGCTTTTCATTGTAACGTTCATTGTAACGTTCATTACAACGTTCATTACAACGTTCATTGCAACGTTCATTGCAACGTTCATTGTAACGTTCATTGCAACGTTCATTGCAACGTTCATTGTAACGTTCATTACAACGTTCATTGTAACGTTCATTGTAACGTTCATTGCAACGTTCATTACAACGTTCATTACAACGTTCATTACAACGTTCATTGCAACGTTCATTGTAACGTTCATTGTAACGTTCATTACAACGTTCATTGTAACGTTCATTGTAACGTTCATTGCAACGTTCATTGTAACGTTCATTGCAACGTTCATTTTCATTGCAACGATTCGTTTTGTTTTTAACCAATAAATTATAGCTTTTGTTAATGAATCAATGGGAAAAAAAGCAAAGCAGAACTGAATATTATAGCTTTTGTTAATGAATCAATAAAAGCTTAAATAAAAGCTTAAATCTTAACTTAAGCACTTAAATATTTCAATTTTAACTAGCCAAGTTTCTCTATTATAATCAACTTTCTAAAAGGCATCTATTTTAGAAAAACTACTGTAACCATAAGATTACCGGATGAGATTGGAAAGCCGACAGATTTAGAGCTTGAATCCAAACAGAGATCAAAAAGGCCATTGCTCCCAGTGCCGCCAAATGAGCGGCGACATCGTACACAACAGATTTGATCTCTCTTTCATACGGCCAGCGTAACCTCAACCCGAACAGATTGCTGAAGCGAAAACAAAAGGGATTCTCTTACGTAAAAGCCCTGTGCCAGACGGCGAGCGATTACGCCACCACTCGAAGAACATCCAAACACAACAGTTTTTCAGCTGTTTCTCAGTCATACTTTGAGAAATCGAGCTCAGATTTCACGTAGCCTAACGGACCTACCGAAGTTGGACGACACGTGATTGGGCGAAAGTGCTATTTATCCATGAGACAAAAAATATCGTCGGGAATATCGTTTTTTGCATCTTTGTATCTTTGTAGACGCATAAATTTTCACGAAAAACACGTTTTCACTCGAATTTTTGCTTGAAAGTGAGCCGAAATTGACTTAAAAAGATGAGAAATTAAACGATAAACACTTTTTTTAGAAGAAAATTGAACTTTAAACACTTTTTATTTATAGATAGGCGTTTATAGATATTTTTTTTTGTGCAAACTAACATTAAAACAGGTTTAAAGCGCCTTATGTATGGATTTTTTTTGGAAGCGCGAAGTCAGGTGGTCAAAAAGAGCGGCTGGATGGTGCGGTTTAGAGATTTTCGCTAAGGAAATCTATTTTCGTGTCTATAGATAAAAGGTAGAGCATAAAAAGTTTGATATATAACCAAATTTTCAGAGAAATTCATTCAACCAATTTCTTTGTAAACGTTTTTATAAATTTTTACGAAAAACACGTTTTCACTCGCGAATTTTTGCTTCAAAGTAAACCGAAATTTGCCTTAAAAAGATGAGAATTGAACGATAAACACTTTTTTTAGAAGAAAATTGAACTTTAAACACTTTTTATTTAGAGAAAACGATAGGTTAATTGGTAGTTATGTGATTTTTCAGCGAAAGTATAAAAAGAACACTTTCTGGACAGCCTAATAAGAATTACAAGATTAGACACTATGTTTTCATTCAATGATTTGAAAATGAACGTTATTTCTGGCGTTATAAATCTATTATTAGACGATAGAATGTAAATAAACCAAATAAAAGAGTTATGAGCCATTTATGAGCCATTTATGAGCCATTTATGAACCATTTGGTTTCGAATATTATGTGAAGACTTTAATGCCACCACAGCTGGTCATTCAATGATTTGAAATTCACCAATTGAACTAAGGTTTCTTTCCTTAGAAAAGTCAATTATTTTTCTGCTAAATAACATTAAAACAGGTTTAAAGCGCCTTATGTATGGATTTTTTTGGAAGCGTGAAGTCAGGTGGTCAAAAAGAACGGCTCGATGATGTGGTTTAGACACTTTAGCTAAGGAAATCTATTTTCGTGTCTATAGGTAAAAGATAGAGCATAAAAAGTTTGATAGATAACCAAATTTTCAGAGAAATTCATTCAACCAATTTCTTTGTAAACGTTTTTATAAATTTTTACGAAAAACACGTTTTCACTCGCGAATTTTTGCTTCAAAGTAAACCCAAATTTGACTTAAAAAGATGAGAATTGAACGATAAACACTTTTTTTAGAAGAAAATTGAACCTTAAACACTTTTTATTTAGAGTAATTTAGAGAAATGATCAAAAAATGCTAACAATTTCATTTGATAGCTTTCCAGCCATCATTTGAGCTTTCCATTTCAATTTTTAACTCAAAATTTCAAGCAATTCAAGCAATAACCTTAGCTTTCTTTCTACTAGCTTTCTTTCTACTAGCTATCTTTCTACTAGCTTTCTTTCTTTGTCTTAAAGAAATTGCTCTGATTTTAAAACGCTTCAAAATCAACACCGAAATCTCGTTTTTTTTTTATTTTTGAAATGCCCTTGAACTCGATGCTTTTTTCTCTTTTTTTTTCTTTTTTTTCTTTCCGAAAATGGTTATCTAAACGTTTTATGCAACTTTTATCGACAATCAACTCGGATCTAAATCAACGATGGTTTTTGATACGTAGAAAAAGTGCCTGAGTGAATTGAAGCTTTCTAGAGCGATCAAACTTTACAATCAAAGAAAAAAGAACTTTCAGTTTCACCTTTGACTAGATTCGGTCGATCAACAACATCAATTGAGAGACGAGCAGTCATTCCAGCATCAACTGGCCCACTTACCCAACTTTAGCTTATCCACTTCAACTTTAGATCGCCTTAGATCGCCTTCAACTTTAGATACGCTTCTTCAAGACTTTAGATCGCTTCTTCAAGACTTTAGATCGCCTTAGATCGCCTTCAACTTTAGATACGCTTCTTCAAGACTTGATACGCGTCAAGTTGGTTGTAAAAGTTTGATCTGGCTTGGTTTAACCATCAACCTTTTGACCTAGTAGAAATGGTACAAAAGGTGGCCCGGTCTTGTATCTGACTACCGTATTTCCCCAGCGAGCCGAGTTGGTGACTATTTTACGTTGGTTGATCGCTTCTTCTTGATACGCGTCAAGTTGGTTGTAAAAAGAATCCATCCTGAAAAAAATGAGTATGTAATAAAATCAAAGAATAATCAAAAGAGACAAAAAGAAAAAGTGTCTTGGCTAATAGAATCTCAATTGCAAGCACAAGTGATTATTTTGTTTTATTACTGTTTCATTACTGTTTTATTACTGTTTAATTTATTGTTTTCAAGCGTATCTCCCCCAAAAATCTGACGTGATTTGCTCAGCGATTGCACACAAAAATAGGAAAAAGTTTTCGGTCACGTGGTGTCAATGGAATGTTTTATGTTTTCTATGTCAATGACATGGTGCAATTCGATTTTGAGTGAGAGAAAGGGAAAAGTTTCACACCTAACATCAATGAAAATCAATGAAAATCAATGAAAATGAGATAGATAGAAAAATTGGATTTAAATCTCTTATTTAGAAATTTCGTGTTTCAAAGTTTGGGTAATACAAGTACACTCTTGGGCCTAATTCCCGATCCAATTTAAACTTAATCTAAATTCGATCTTCGATTTAGAGTCAGATCCAGTGGAAGTGATCTAGAGAAGAAGACTCAGATGGGTCAGAAGGGCCAGAAGGGCCAGAAGGGTCAGATGAGCCAGAAGGGTCAGAAGGGCCAGAAGGGCCAGAGTGGCTAGAAGGCCAGAGTGGCCAGAAGAACAGACGACAGATGAACGATATGGATCGCTGAGTGGCTACCACGAGACCAGAAGAGGCCCATCGGAAGACCAGCAACGAGGTGGAGCACAAGAGTGGCAGAGACGGTCAGAGAAAGAATGGCTAGAGTGCAACCAGCACAAGCAAGTCGAAGACTTCGAACCAGGAACAACCAATATAGGAAACACTGGATGACAATAGCAAGAGATAGAGAAGTGTGGAAGCAGGTTGTGATCTGTAGGAACAGCTGAGTGCGAAGACAAATAAAAAAAACTATATAACACTTTGAAGAAAGCAAAAGAAAAGATAATGTTGTAAAATGAAGCACAATTTGGGGACATGATACAACTAAACTTAGTATATTTTTACTTTAAAAATAGCTGGAAAATCTGGCAAAAAGTTACGGGGTTTTGGTGTGGTTATTGCTTTTGGCCTTGTTTTTGGTGTTGATTTATTAACGCAACAATTGTTAAAACTATTGTCGAGTCTAAATCAGATATCCGATTTAGATATTGAGTCTAAATCGGATAAAAATCTAAAGCAGAAAGTTAAAGTAAAGCATATTTTAAAACAAATAGAACATAAAATAAAATAAACAATAAACAAATAGAACCGTCTGTCCGTCCGTCTGTCTGTCCGTCCATCCGTCTGTCCGTCTGTGCGCACACTGGCTGGATGTTATTTTCGTTCGTCCGTCCATCTTCGTCCGTCCGTCCATCTTCGTCCGTCCGTCCATCTGTCCGTCCGTCCGTCTGTCCGTCTGTCCGTCCGTCTGTCCGTCTGTCCGTCTGTCCGTCTGTCCGTCTGTCCGTCTGTCTGTCTGTTCGTCTGTCTGTCTGTTCGTCTGTCTGTCTGTTCGTCTGTCTGTCCGTCTGTCCGTCTGTCCGTCTGTCCGTCTGTCTGTCCGTCTGTCCGTCTGTCCGTCCGTCTGTCCGTCTGTCTGTCTGTTCGTCTGTCCATCCGTCTGTCCGTCTGTGCGCACACTGGCTGGATGTTATTTTCGTTCGTCCGTCCATCTTCGTCCGTCCGTCCATCTTCGTCCGTCCGTCCATCTGTCCGTCCGTCCGTCTGTCCGTCTGTCCGTCCGTCTGTCCGTCTGTCCGTCTGTCCGTCTGTCCGTCTGTCCGTCTGTCTGTCTGTTCGTCTGTCCGTCCGTATGTCTGTCCGTCTGTCTGTCCGTCTGTCTGCCCTTCTGTCCGTCCGTCTGTCTGTCCGTGCGCACACTGACTGAATGTTCGACTTCAGCAGATTTTATTACCCCAAGAATATCTTTGTTCATCTTGAACGAAAAGAAAATCAGCTAAACGAAAAGAAAGTTGTTCTCAACTTGTTCAATTCTTCCTCTTTGCTTTTTGAGAAACATTTTTCTACGACATTTTGCAATTCTCTATTTTTTCTTGTTGTCAATGACAAACCAATCTGCTAAGACAATCAGAAAACAAATCCATTCAATCCATCACTTCATTGCATCATTCTTTCATTCATTTTTCGCTATTTAACTGATCTTATGCTTATTAGCCGTATTGTTTTTTTAGATTTAACCATATCTTTTTGCTCTAGTTTGAAATAATCATGTTTCATCTTTATTTATTTAAATAATGAACCGCTGTATTTAATCGTCGAAAAAATAGATGGATTTTAGAAACTGACCTTCAATTGCTTTTGTGACCTAGTTAAAACTCATTTAAAACTAAAATTGGATCATTATTCATATCTTTTGACTATTCTTTAAATACACTTTTTACCTCTAGAACTGGAGATAAAACTGGAGAACTGGAGACCTAACTTGAAAACTTTATTATAAATCAATAATTTTAAAGTTTTCAATAAGCTTGACTTTTATTGACTTTTAAAAATTGGCTTTGGATTGAAATTGAAAGATTTTAAATTGAAATCGAATTGAAATTGAATTGAAATTGAATTGAAATTGAATTGAAATCGAATTGAAATCGAATTGAAATTGAATTGAAATTGAATTGAAATCGAATTGAAATCGAATTGAAATTGAATTGAAATTGAATTGAAATCGAATTGAAATCGAATTGAAATTGATATCGAAAGATTTTAAAGGCTTTAATTGATTTAAAAGCGTTACAAATTAAAGTCTTAGATCCAAATGAAAGCTGAAAGAATGAATAAAAGAAATGAATTCATAAAAATGAATGAATGAATAAAAGAATGAATAAAAGAATGAATGAATAAAAGAGATTAGAGAGTTAGAGAGAGCGCCCATTAGAGAGTTGATCATTTTGATCATTTTGGACTTATCATTTTGATCATTTTTGACTTGTCATTTGGATCATTTTGGACTTATCATTTAGACCATTTTGGACTTATCTTTTTATCAATTTCCTCATTAAAGCTAATCTCCAGCTAGCTATAAACAAGCAGATTTCAGAAAAACAATCACATTTCAATCACATTCAATCACAATCAATTAAACGATCCATTTTTCTCGTTTAATATCTGCAAAAGTTATATTACAATATTTGCAAAAGTTTGCGTATCTAATTCACTTTCCTAAAAGACATCTATTTGAGGTAAACTACCGTAATTTCCACACCAATAGACTACGATAGTTTACAGTAGACTTCGGAAAACAAAACTTAACCAAAACCAAAACTACCAAAACTAAAACCATAACAAAACCAAAACCAAAACAAACGAAAACCAAAACCAAAACCAAAACTCGCCAATATCTCGCGACTGGGAGAAGCTAGCGAAAATCTGTTTGCAGATTTGAAATCAGCATCCAAAAATCTATCCCATAGGCTATTTTTTGTTTCGAAATTTCGAGGTCGTGTTTTGGTCCTTTTTTCGGCCGCGAGATTTTGTGGAGTGAGAAAAAGTGAAAGGCTAATTTGCATTTTACATTAAAATTTGCATTTTACAATTTTAAATTTACATTTTAATTTATATGCAAATTGAGCTTTGGTTTGTTTTGGTGTTTTGGTTTTGGTTTTGGTTTTGGTCTGTTTTGGTTTTGGTTTTGGTTTTGGTTTTGGTCTGTTTTGGTTTTGGTTTTGGTTTTGGTTTTGGTCTGTTTTGGTTTTGGTTTTGTTTGCCGAAGTCTAGTTTACAGTATTCGATTAGTATTGAAAAGGGATGAAAAGAATTTCTGAACCTAATAGCTTAACTGTTAATAAATCATCTTCTTCAGCATCTGCAAATTTCCTTTCCGTTGCATATTACTCCGCTCTTTTCACAGGTTATCCTTTTCTATTGCTATTTCTTTTCCCCATTTGATGGATGACCGAGAACTGTCTCCTTTCCTTTTTACGCGATTTTCCCTTTCTTTTTCCCTTCTTTTCCTCTTCTTTTCATCCTCTTTTCCCCTTCTTTTCCCTTCTTTTCCCTTCTTTTCCCTACTTTTCCCCTTCTTTTCCTCCTCTTTTACCCTTTCTTCAGTTGAGATAGATATCCATGAAAAGACCATCAATAGATGATGCAAACATTCTCTCCGGTCAGTCCACTCACGTGAGATTTTGTCTCCTTTTTGGTTCGAGTTTTTCTTGTTTTCTTTTCCACACCCGCTTACAGAATGATTTGACTGTAATTTCTGAATTAAAATTACCCTTCCCACCTTAACTAGTCGAAAATTGAAACTAGCTTTTGTTTTAAGTGATTTTAAAGTGATTTTAAGTTTCATTTTGAAAAAATTGAATAGAAATTGAATCTTATAGCTGAATCTAGAGCTGAGTCTATAGCTGAATCTATAGCTGAGTCTATAGCTGAGTCTATAGCTGAGTCTATGGCTGAGTCTATAGCTGATTCTATAGCTGAATCTATAGCTGAATCTATAGCTGAGTCTAGAGCTGAGTCTAGAGCTGAGTCTATAGCTGAATCTAGAGCTGAGTCTAGAGCTGAGTCTATAGCTGAGTCTATAGCTGATAGCTAAATCTATAGCTGAAATTGGATCTTATAACTAGTTCAATACTTTTACTCTCGTTTACAAGTTAATTCTCTTTTTGATTCATTTACAAATGATCAGATTCCAATCAAATTACAGATAATCTAACAAAAATCATTTCAAAATTGAAGTCTTTCCCCATTCCTTGACTACTTCTAGGTTTAAACTCATCTTTTTCATCGTTTCAAACTTCGAAATCACTATTCAGCCGAATATTTACGATATTTGTCTCTTTTTCTTATTCTAAAGTGCTTTTTGCTCTAACAAATTTGTCAAGCAGACTCTTAAAATCGAAATTTTCAAGTTTTTTCAAGTCGGAAATTTCGAATTTCTCCAAATTATCATCAGACAATGTTTTCGATGACATCACCCATAGAAAGACACAAAGATAACCATCAAAAAGAGTGCAAAAAAGTGCAAAAAAAACTCTTTCCACATACTTTATTCAACAAATGAAATAAGTGGAGCAAAATTTGCACAGAATAGAAAAACGGGAAAAGAGTAATTGTCATGTAATTGTCAAAGAATTGTCAAAGAATTTTTTCAATATTTCCTCTTTTCGAGGCGATTCTTTTTTTCCTATCAATTCTCGAGTTTTTCTCTTTTTTTTCATTCAGTGGTTGCTAATCAATAATCAATCTTTTGCAAAAATTAGATGCCAAAAGTTTTGATCGCCGGCGCCGGGTTGGTTGGCGCGCTGAACGCATGCTATTTCGCGCAAAAGGGATGGGATGTCGAGGTGTACGAGTTTCGGCCAGGTTTCTTCTTTTCTTTTGTTTCTTTTGCCAGGTTTGCAGGTTTCTTTTGCATGAATTGAATAATTGAATAACTGATAGCCAGGCAAAACCATAGCCAGGCAAAACCATAGCCAGGCAAAACCTGAGCCAAGCAAAACCATAGCCAGGCAAAACCATAGCCAGACAAAACCATAGCCAGACAAAACCATAGCCAGGCAAAACCATAGCCAGGCAAAACCTGAGCCAAGCAAAACTATAGCCAAGCAAAACTATAGTCAGGCAAAACCATAGCCAGACAAAACCATAGCCAGACAAAACCATAGCCAGGCAAAACAAAACCAGTTTGGCTGGCTTTGCTAGTCAACCTGACAAGACAGGTTTATCTTGTCAGGCTTTAAAGCATTGCTTGATCTTGATCTGGTTTGGCTTCATTGCAAGATCATTGTAAGTTCGTGGCCAAGTTCTTGGGCCCATCAGAGATCAGGCTTTAGCTTGGCTTTTAGCTCAACTGGTTGGCTTTTAGCTTAACTGGTCGGTTTGGCTTGCTGCAGACTCTAGAGCTCTAGATTCTACACTGAACCAGGCTTCTGGTTAGACTTGACTTGGATCCAAGCACACTTTTCAACTTGCAACTTTTCAACTGCAACTGCAACTGCTTTCAACTCGCGTCTGGGCTCGCTTGCAGGCCTTAGGCTTGTAATTATCGATAAAATGTGTTAGATAGGCTACAAAGACATCATTTTATACATCTTTTTATTAATGGATAATCAGATGATCGCCTTTTAATTGAAACTTTCAATTGTTTATTTGATTTTTTTTCAAAAAGTATTGTTCGGAATACAATAGTCGGAATAAATTGAAAACAAACTGGTAATTGTACAAAGTACAAAACTTATAAGATAATCATTGACATTTAGATATCCGAAAAATGGAGCACGTTCCCGGACGGAGTATCAATTTGGCGCTCTCCGATCGGGGGAAAGCCGCTTTAGAGGGAGTGGGGTTGAAGGAATACATCGTTCAACAAGGTTGGCCGCAAAATTTTGATCATTTCAAAGTGTAAACTCTAACTGAAATCGATTATTTGTGTCGTAGCCGTTTCACGAAATTCAGCCGTTTACGAATCCTGTTTACGTTTACGATTACGAACGAATGGTGCTTCCGGGCATCCAATCAAAAAGTTATCAACATAAAAAACGTTTATAATACATAGATTTTATAATAAATTTTTCAAATTAGCTCATTTAGTTTAATAGAAAAATTTTTTTTAGCCCTCAAAGTTTAGGTTCAAGAATGGCTATAAAAAATTTTCTAATCAGCCAAAAAACTTAGCAAATAGCTTATTTTGTAACCAATTTGATGTAGATTCTTAAAGTAAAGCAATCTAAAATAATTGTTGGTTGAAAGTAGGAGGAAGAGGGCGAGAAACAATTTCAGGGCAATTCTCAAATGTGAAAATAGCGACCGAGTCGAGTAGAGATGTTAATAACTTTTTGATTAGATGCCCGGAAGCACCATTTTTTCACTAAAGTTCAAACGTTTACAAAATTTTTATTTTAAAAGCAATTTAATGAAAGTAAAAACCAGTAGAATCTATATGCTAACAAGGAAGGAAGGTCATAGGGAAGATGACAAGGGTGATATCATGAGCATATAGTATAATAGCGTCGGTGAGTATATATGACATGAGCCATATATACTCACCGACGTAAAGTTTTGCGCTGATTCCGAGTCTGCTTTCCGTTTTTACAAAATGCAACTCTATCAAAAGTTATAAGCCTGTAAAGTCTTGTATGGGATTTCAAAAATCCTCCCTCGTGTCTATATGTCGTAGCCGATTATGAATGAAATTTTTTGGAAAATCTTTCTGGTAGAGCAACCCTTTAATGTATGAGGACAATATTATATCATCCTGTAGCGAATTCAATTCTGCGTCGATTGGTACCAAATTTGTGAGTTTAGGCTAAAAATTGCCGGCGCTACAACGTTTCATTCAAAATCGGCGGGATCCCCGTAGCCGATTATGAATGAGTGGGTCTAAAGGCGTCCAACAATCAAGTATTTGGTATCATTCAACGCAGAATCATTGATAATTATGTTAAATTTTTAAAATTAGCGAGATTTGATAAAAAGAAAAAGAATTAGAGCAAAAAAACTTTTTGTTCAAGAGAAAACTTTGAAGCCCCATAATTTTTTTTTCTTTTTATCCAATCCTTCTAATTTAAAAAATTTAACATAATTATTAATGATTCTGCGTTGAATGATACTAAATACTTGATGGTTGGACGCTCATAGACCCACTCATTCAAAATCGGCTGAAATTCATAATCGGCTACGACATATACATGATTGCCATCGTTTGGCTAACTTTTCAATTCCTAAAGCGTAGAACGCGGGCTCCATTGAATCGATAAACTCCTTGATGCCATTTACTCAAATACATAAAAAGAACCAAGAATCAATAAGCATCTGCAGCCGCGTAGGCGACGCCGGAAAGTGAGACCCACAAATACGACATTAATTTTTTCTGTACCTAATATTCTAATTTAGTTGTGGCATTAAGTGGCACTCTGGCGTTGAGTGGCACTCTGGCGTTGAGTGGCACTCTGGCGTTGAGTGGCACTCTGGCGTTGAGTGGCACTCTGGCATTGAGTGGCACTCTGGTATTGAGTGGCAATTTTGTGGACTCGAATGGGGACTCGAACCCGGCTGATTTGAGCCGTAGATAAGCAGTGCTCCCGAGCGCACGACGGTGACACAAATTTTGCATTCAGGCGTTCCCCTTTATGGTCGTTTGGTGCACGATAAAGACGGGAAAACATTTCATCGAATTCCCTATGGACAGCCCGGTCAAGTGAGTTTAATATTGAAAATGAAACCTACAAAACTTCTTCAGCATATCGTTTCGATAAATCGTCGCCATCTCAACGAGGTGATGATCACGTTGGCTGAGAAGAGCCCGAATGTGCGTTTCTTCTTCGAACACAAAGTCAAATCGGTGAATGTCGAGAAGCAAGAGTTGACTGTGATTTGGTGAGTTGAAACAAAAAAGAAAGGAGGAAAAGATTGGAGAGATTGGAGAGATTGGAGAGCAAAAGATCATTCTCATTATTGGGCATTACAGGCGAAAAGAATCGTTGTTCAAGTTGAAACAGAAAACCTTTCGAAACCTTTTACTTGACTCAATTCTATTGGGTTGGTGAATTGAAAACTGGCTATTGCCATATGTGACAGTTTGAGCACTTTCATCAAAAGAAACCCATTTTGGTGTCAATGGAAAAGTTGTAGAGAATCAAAAATCAAGCTTATACCCAAATTTCCAAAAAGATACACTTAGTAGTTCCGCTTAAAATTTGTGTTCTATGTGTTCTTTGTGCGGCCGCGTAATCGCTCGTCGTCTGGCGCAGGGCTTTAACATAACCCCCTGCCCTTTCTGCCCTCCAATCTCTTCCGACCATTTCCAAATCTTCAAATTCGACATTGACTTCTCCTCAAATCAAGGCTAATCTCAATCTATTGGGTTGGTGAATCGAAAAACCGCCGGCTATTGTCATATGTGAGAGTTTGAGCACTTTTTTTCAAAAGAAATCCATTTTGGTGTCAATGGAAAAGTTGTAGAGAATCAAAAATCGAGCTTAAATCCAAATTTTCAGAACAATTCAAAAACTGCTTTTCAAGAAATGCCAAATTTACGAATTTTCACAAAACTTGCAACAAAACTTGCATTTTAAGCGAAACTACTAAGTGTATCGTTTTGGAAATTTCGCTATAAGCCTAATTTTTGATTCTCTACAGCTTTTCTATTGACACCAAAATGGGTTTCTTTTGCAGAAAGTGCTCAAATGCTCAAATGCTCAAACTGGGACATCTCCAGTCCTCCATTCTTGAGCCTCACACTTGTCTCACACACAAACCAAAACTACGGAAAAGGAATCCGCAAATTGCCTGTAAAATGGGCAGAAGTCGTCAATAATAATGGAAATTATTTGGAATGAATTTATGGTTTTATGTTGAATAAATTTTAGTTCAAAGTCCCGCAGTTTTCAATTCACCAACCCAATATTTAGTAATTTAAAGTTTAAAAGGCGTTAAAGCTCGGGAAATTCTCTATTTTAAAGTCGCTTAGGGAAATTTCTAAAGTCAGGTTAAATGAGAGTGTCAAGGTCATGTATTAAATATATTAAAACATATTCTCAACTAAAAACTATGCGTCATTTGAAACTTGAACTTTGAAAAAGTTGTTTTGTTTTATAACAAGTTGCTTTAAATGGTTAATGGTTAAGATTCATGCTTTAAATGATGATTTTTTCAAACTTAAAACTCATGCAAATCGCAAGTTCAAACTACAGTACTGGAAAATGAAATATCATTGTTTGAAAAACGATCGTCACGTTCGCGCGTCTGTAACTTTTTCTTGTCTTTGAGTTTAATTAGTGTTATACATTTTCTGAAAGCTCTTTTCAAGGACTACACAATGGTAATATTAATATTTAGAAATACGATAAAGACAAGGGAGTTACAGACGCGCGAAAGTGACGAGCGTTTTTCAAATATTGTCCAGTACTGTACATCTTAAAAGCGCAAAATCGATGAATCTATTTTCAGCGATGGAATCGAATTGACCCAAAAAGCGGAGCTGATTCTTGGCTGTGATGGAGCCTATTCGGCGGTGCGCCGGAGTCTAGCAGCCTACCCAAGGCAAGCTTAAAGCTAAAGTTTGCTAAAAAATGCTAAAATTTGCCGAATTTTATGAGCTAAACTAGCATAGGATTAGGTTAATAAATAGCATTAACCAGCGCTTAGAAAATAAGATTGAAAAGTCGCGAAAAAAGAGCCGATTTTCACCGATTTTCAATCACTTTTTTCTAAGTGCTGGTTAGCGCTAAAATGCTGTGTTATATTTCAAAAAGTCACCTATTCTCTCTACTTTAATTTGATATTTAAGCGCGCAGAAATAAACGTACTAGCGTCGAGATATGAGCGTTTTTTTTGAGAGTAAACTTAGAATTATAGTGGTCGTTCTATGGATTTTTACGGTAATATTTTATGAAAAAATTCTCCAAAGCTGAGCTTAGGGCTGAGGTTAGGGTTGAGCTTAGAGCTGAGCTTAGGGCTGAGCATAGAGCTGAGCTTAGGGCTGAGTTTATAGCTGAGCTTATAGCTGAGCTTAGGACAAGGCATAGGACTGAGCTTAGAGCTGAGCTTAGGACTAGGCTAGGACTGAGCTTAGGACTGAGCTTAGGACAAGGCTTAGGACTGAGCTTAGAGCTGAGCTTAGGACTGAGCTTAGGACAAGGCTTAGGACTGAGCTTAGAGCTGAGCTTAGGACTGAGCTTAGGACAAGGCTTAGGACTGAGCTTAGAGCTGAGCTTAGGACTGAGCTTAGGACAAGGCTTAGGACTGAGCTTAGAGCTGAGCTTAGGACTGAGCTTAGGACAAGGCTTAGGACTGAGCTTAGAGCTGAGCTTAGGACTGAGCTTAGGACAAGGCTTAGGACTGAGCTTAGAGCTGAGCTTAGGACTGAGCTTAGGACAAGGCTTAGGACTGAGCTTAGAGCTGAGCTTAGGACTGAGCTTAGGACAAGGCTTAGGACTGAGCTTAGAGCTAAGGTTAGGACTGAGCTTTTAATACGAAAAGCATTTCATTGCATTTTATTAGTAATAAACAATCAGTGAGCAATAAAATTTCTCAACTTTTTGAAACTAAAATTTCTCAAAACTAAGAATAAGCTCAATTTTAAGGGTTGAAAATTTGTTGTCTTTTTTTTAGATTCGACTTTGCTCAAGAATACATCGAACATGGCTATGTAGAATTGAACATTTTGCCGAAAAACAAAGATGTGAGTGTAAAGAATCGATAAGTTTTTTGAAAAATCAAATTTTGTACGCATGAAAGCATAATTTTTGATATTATAATAGTCAAATATTTATTGTAAATTTGTTAAATTTGTTAAATTCGCTAAATTCCCTAAATTTTTGAATGTTTAATTTGAAATTGGAATTAAAAACGGAAAAAAACATTTACTTTAAAATGAGCTAGGGAAAATGAGGCTCAAATTTTTGATGCTAGATATTTCATCTCAAGCTTTTATTGGGCATTAGACTTTTCAAAACACAATCATGAAGTAAAAACTTGAAACTTTAACTTTTCAAAAATCGTCATAGAACTAAATTCTCTTAAAATTTGAAAGTAAAAGCGAATTTTAAGTAAAAACATTATACCGGGTGGCTGATTAGTTTTGTCGCTTGCTTGAATGCGTGTTATTCCTCAAATTTAGCTCCAAATCTCATGAGTATCGTAACAAAATGTTGCTTAGAGTCTAGAGAATCTAAATTTATGCATGGTTTTTCACTGTGAAAGATTTTATTGCGATTATTGTTAGAAAACGTTTCTGGTTCATTTATAAGTGCAACGCTATTTAAGACAAGTGATTGAGAAGAGGGTCCGCTCAGGGGCGCTTTGGTCGCACAGTTACAGGGCACAGTTACAGGGCACATCTACAGGGCACAGTTACAGAGCACAGTTACAGGGCACAGTTACAGGGCACAGTTACAGGGCACATCTACAGGGCACAGTTACAGAGCACAGTTACAGGGCACAGTTACAGGGCACAGTTACAGGGCACATCTACAGGGCACAGTTACAGAGCACAGTTACAGGGCACAGTTACAGGGCACAGTTACAGGGCACAGTTACAGGGCACATCTACAGGGCACAGTTACAGAGCACAGTTACAGGGCACAGTTACAGGGCACAGTTACAGGGCACATCTACAGGGCACAGTTACAGAGCACAGTTACAGGGCACAGTTACAGGGCACAGTTACAGGGCACATCTACAGGGCACAGTTACAGAGCACAGTTACAGGGCACAGTTACAGGGCACAGTTACAGGGCACATCTACAGGGCACAGTTACAGAGCACAGTTACAGGGCACAGTTACAGGGCACAGTTACAGGGCACAGTTACAGGGCACATCTACAGGGCACAGTTACAGAGCACAGTTACAGGGCACAGTTACAGGGCACATCTACAGGGCACAGTTACAGGGCACATCTACAGGGCACAGTTACAGGGCACAGTTACAGGGCACAGTTACAGGGCACATCTACAGGGCACAGTTACAGAGCACAGTTACAGGGCACAGTTACAGGGCACATCTACAGGGCACAGTTACAGGGCACATCTACAGGGCACAGTTACAGGGCACAGTTACAGGGCACAGTTACAGGGCACATCTACAGGGCACAGTTACAGAGCACAGTTACAGGGCACAGTTACAGGGCACAGTTACAGGGCACATCTACAGGGCACAGTTACAGAGCACAGTTACAGGGCACAGTTACAGGGCACAGTTACAGGGCACATCTACAGGGCACAGTTACAGAGCACAGTTACAGGGCACAGTTACAGGGCACAGTTACAGGGCACAGTTACAGGGCACATCTACAGGGCACAGTTACAGAGCACAGTTACAGGGCACAGTTACAGGGCACATCTACAGGGCACAGTTACAGGGCACATCTACAGGGCACAGTTACAGGGCACAGTTACAGGGCACAGTTACAGGGCACATCTACAGGGCACAGTTACAGAGCACAGTTACAGGGCACAGTTACAGGGCACATCTACAGGGCACAGTTACAGGGCACATCTACAGGGCACAGTTACAGGGCACAGTTACAGGGCACAGTTACAGGGCACATCTACAGGGCACAGTTACAGAGCACAGTTACAGGGCACAGTTACAGGGCACATCTACAGGGCACAGTTACAGGGCACATCTACAGGGCACAGTTACAGGGCACATCTACAGGGCACAGTTACAGGGCACAGTTACAGGGCACAGTTACAGGGCTCATGTCTGACAAAATGTTGCTAAGAGTCTAGAGAATATCTATGCATGGGATTTTTGAGAAAATCACTGTGAAAGATTTTATTGCGATTTTTGTGCTTCCAAGAACAACACTTTGCCCAAAATCAATTCTAAGCTTCTCATAGAAGTAGAACTTTTATTTATTGATAATACTTTATTCAGATGATAAAGTGAAACTTAATAAATCATAGGGAAATGCAAGTGGGTCATAAATGTAGAGAAAGAAAAGATACGAAGATACAAGATAAGTAGAAAATCTAAATAATTAGATTGCCTAGATCTAGAGCCTCTATTTGTTTCTTGAAAATGGAAATTGGTTGAATTTCTCTAATTTGAGAGCAAGTTCCATAACCATAGCTTTAACGGGAAATTTGTTTGATAAAGAAGCGCTTAGATAAAGTTAGATAAAGATAAAGAAGCGTTAAAGGGATCTGCAAAAGGAATGAACCACTTCTGGACTCTGAAAATGTTGCTAAGAGTCTAGAGAATCTAAATCTATGCATGAATTTTTGAGAAAATCACTGAGAATTTTGTAGAGATCACATAAATGTAGAGAAAAGAAAGTTACGAAGATACAAGATAGAGTGAAAATGTAAATATTGGGTTGATGCATAATTATCCGGACTTCTTTTATAAATGATTTTATTTAACAAAAAATAACATAAATAGTTAGAAAAATATGTTTAATTGATTATTCTGGAGCATATTCACATCAATAACTGATTGCCATTTGCTTGGAAGACGATCGATTCCACGAGCGAAGAATAAACGATCTTTGGAGGCAATCCACGCTTTAACATCGTCTATCAAGTCATCCAAATCGTTGTAGATCTTATTTGTTTGCCAATTTTTGAGCGATCGATTGACGTGGTAGTCCGTTGGGGCTTCTCCAGTTCTTTGAGATCGCGAAACGACTCTGCGGCAGACCATCCCTTTTCGAAGTGGTAGAGCATGATATGGCGAAGATGGATATGATTGTCGACACGCATTTTGTTCACTAAAGAATAACGAATATTTAAAAAAAAGAAATAGACAAAAAGCTTTCAAAACAAAAAAGATACAAGCACGCAAAAAGAAGTCCGGATAATTATGCATCAACCCAATAATTAGATTACCTAGATCCAGAGCCTCTATTTGTTTCTTGAAAATGGGAAATTGACTGAATTTCTCGTCTGTAATTTGAGAGCAAGTTCCATAAGCATAACCATAGCTTTAACGGGAAATTAGTTTGATAAAGAAGCGCTAAAGGGATCTGCAAAAGGAATGCATTTTGGACTGGACACTTCAAGACTCTGATCTCGGGTTAAATTTTAAAAAACTCAACATAAAAAGGGTTAAATATCCAGCGAAGTTTTCAATTATGACTTCAAAATGTTTACCTAAACGCTTTCTTGCTGAAATCATTTAGAATTTGACTCAAAATAATGATTTTTAGTAATAATGATTTCAAAGAAATGATAATGTTCTTTGTGGCCCTCATTTTTCTCTTCTTTCAGTTTGCATTGGAGCCGAATGCTTTCCATTTGTGGCCACGCGGTGACTACACGATGATCGCTTTGGCGAATAGAGTGATTTTTCATTATTAGTGATTTCATTAAATTCTATATTACTTCAAATTTTCCTATTTTCAGCTTTCAATCAATTACAAGCATGTAAACGTCAAAAAAAAGCCGAAAATTGAATATCTTTTGATTTTCAAAGCAAAAACAAAAGCGATGCGCTGAGCGGAAAAGAAAAATCGCAAAAAAACATAGCTACTAGAAAAATTTGTTGACTTTTTCTTTGATAAAGATACTCAATTTTTCGCTTTCTTTTCTGCTTGCAACCTGCTTTGAATAGATAGCTTTGAATAGATAGCTTGCAATAGATAGCTTTCAAGAGATAGCTTTCAATAGATAGCTTACAATAGATAGCTTTCAATAGATAGCTTTCAATAGAATTCAAGGTTCTCATGGCTCTCATACATCTACAGCGACTTAGCTCGACTTCTTCGTCACAATATACAACCAAAAATTCGCATATCAAAGAATTCGCCTATCGCATTTCCATAACGTGCATTTGTCACAAATCAAATTCGATTTAGATCCAAATTTCTGGGATTAAAAGGAAAAAAATTCGCTTCGCAATCGCACGCTCTCAGCTTTCAATAGATAGCTTACAATTCAATCGCAATCGCACGCTCTCAGCTTTCAATAGATAGCTTACAATTCAATCGCAATCGCACGCTCTCAGCTTTCAATAGATAGCTTACAATTCAATCGCAATCGCACGCAATCGCACGCTTCTTATAAGTTTGCGAAAAAACGAACTAAAGATGGTTTATCTTCAAAATTTCAAACATTTTCAGCATTTATGCTAAAGCCTTGAAATGCAAACTAGAGATTGAAGCAAATTAGAGATGTGAAAGACAAATTAAAGATTAAAGCCCATGAAAACTGACTACATTCGAATATTTTCTTGAAATTCCCAGGACCACACCTTCACCGTCACCATTTTCGCTCCATTTCGCGTTTTCGAGGAGCAAATGTCAAACGACTCGGATATCATCAAGTTTTTTGAGGAGAATTTCCACGATGCATTGGAGCTGATGGGAAGGTGGGCGACTGGTAGACATGCTAATTTTTTTTGCCTAAATTCTAGTCACTACTCAGCGCAAAATCATTAACATAACAAACATCACTCAGAAAAAAATTAAATCAAGTTCACCACTGAATTACCCTATCTAGATAGCTACTATATAAAGCAGAAGAGACGTCTGTCCGTCTGTGCGCAGCCATTGGCAAGAAGGGGCAGGGCTTAGATCGTCTGTCTGTTCATCTGTTCGTCTGTCCGTCTATGCGCAGTCATTGGCAAAAAGGAGCCGAGCTTAGATTGTCCGTCTGTCCGTCTATGCGCAGTCATTGGCAAAAATGGGCGTGACTTAGATTGTCCGTCTGTCCGTCTGTCCGTCCGTTCGTCTGTACGCAGCCATTGGCAAAAAGGGGCGGGTCTTAGATCGTCTGTCTGTTCATCTGTTCGTCTGTCCGTCTATGCGCAGTCATTGGCAAAAAGGGGCCGAGCTTAGATTGTCCGTCTGTCCGTCTATGCGCAGTCATTGGCAAAAATGGGCGTGACTTAGATTGTCCGTCTGTCCGTCTATCCGTCCGTCCGTCTGTGCGCAGCCATTCGCAAAAAGGGGTCGAGCTTAGATTGCGCGGAAAACGTGGAGCTTGCCAGTGGAAAACGTTAGTGATTAGCGTTAGCGAACGCATTTCCGCTAATTTAGATCGATAATTGAATAGTTTTAAATGATTTAAAAGAATAAAAAGCTACAATATGCACAAAACTGATTAGTTGTTGAACTATTTCTGATCGGATCGGACCCGAAATCGCAACTTTTCGGATTGGATCGGGTCGGATCGCGATCCGAGGGCCGACTCGATCCAATCCGATCCAATCCGATCCAATCCGATCCAATCCGATCCAATCCGATCCAATCCGATCCGATTTAATCCATCGGATAGCTTGTCTAATGACTGAAGTTGTTTTTTCATTAGTTTACATCCCAAAAGCATTAAACCTTGCTCTATAAGGAGATTTTGTGCTCTCAAAAGAAGCATGTTTCA
This sequence comes from Mesorhabditis belari, assembly GCA_958450365.1. NCBI lineage: Eukaryota > Metazoa > Nematoda > Chromadorea > Rhabditida > Rhabditidae > Mesorhabditis > Mesorhabditis belari. The sequence goes on along the minus strand of CAUEEP010000479.1, from coordinate 41,797 downwards.
AAGCTAGGTTTCTCTGGTGAACTCATTCAACTCCAGTCCGCAGCTTTTTCTTATTTCTAACTTTTAGCTTACTTTCAGACAAATTTTTCGCTTATCCCGACAGCTTTGCAACTATTGAAAGCATTTAGAGCTCACGTTCTCGAAACTTTCCACCGAGTGCGCCCCCAATCGCTTGTCTCGATAAAAGTTGGTTTCAAAGTTTGATTGTTATCAAAAAAAAATTGAAGAAAAGCTGAATTTACTCTTAGTTCACCATTACAAATCAAATTTTGTGCATTTTATTTTCAGCCTACTTTTAGTTTATTTTAGTTTTCACTTTTAATTTCAAATTGACTTTTGATAAGATAAAACGAAATGTTTGTTTCAAAAATTGCTAGTTTCAGATTTTAGCTGGTCGAGGCTTTATTTATCTCAATACAATCAACACATTTCCCTGAAAATAACAAAAACTTTCCAATGAATCCAATCAATCAAATCAGAATCTCTTTTTTATAAGTTTAGATTTAATATCTATTGGATTGGTGAATCGAAAAACCGCCGGCTATTCTCATATGTGACAGTTTGAGCACTTTCTTCAAAAGAAACCCATTTTGGTGTCAATGGAAAAGTTGTAGAGAATCAAAAATCAAGCTTATATTCAAATTTCCAAAAAGATACGCTTAGTAGTTCCGCTTAAAATGCAAGTTTTAATGCAAGTTCCGCTTAAAATTTGTGTTCTGTGTGTTCTTTGTGCGGCCGCGTAATCGCTCGTCGTCTGGCGCAGGGTTTTAACATAACCCCCTGCCCTCTCTCCTGTCCAATCTCTTCCGGCCGTTTCCGAATCTTCAAATTCGACATTGACTTCTCCGCAAATCAAGGCTAATCTCAATCTATCGGGTTGATGAATTGAAAACTGCTGGCTATTGTCATATGTGACAGTTTGAGCACTTTCTTCAAAAGAAACCCATTTTGGTGTCAATGGAAAAGTTGTAGAGAATCAAAAATCAAGCTTATATCCAAATTTTCAGAACGATTCAAAAACTGGTTTTCAAGAAATGCCAAATTTACGAATTTTCACAAAACTTGCAACAAAACTAGCATTTTAAGCGAAACTACTAAGTGTATCGTTTTGGAAATTTCGCTATAAGCCTAATTTTTGATTCTCTACAGCTTTTCTATTGACACCAAAATGGGTTTCTTTTGCAGAAAGTGCTCAAATGCTCAAACTGGGACATCTCAAGTCCTCCATTTTTGAGCCTCACACTTGTCTCACACATACATCTCAGTAATTTCTTAGAAAAAGTGAATGGTAACTGAGCATGAATTTTCTTGGCATAAAAAAATGACTGCATTTTACTAGTTGCCTAGTACAAGTTACCTGCTTTTAAGACACTATAAACTAAAACAAATGACCAACTGTCACTTCAAACGCTTCTGACTTGCTTCAAATCTGCTGGATTAATATGACCTATAGCTCAAAAAATAGAGAATCTCAAGAGCTTTCAAATGGGGTAAAGCACACCAAAAAATATCAATTCTAAAGAAAGTTACAGTGGTTTATAGCCAGACTCAATCACTTTGACTACAAACCACTGTAACTTTCTTTAGAATTGATATTTTTTGGTGTGCTTTACTCCATTTGAAAGCTCTTGAGATTCTCTATTTTTTGAGCTATAGGTCATATCGATCCAGCAGAGTTGAAGCAAGTCAGAAGCGTTTGTAGTTTACGTTTGTAGTTTGTAGTGCCCATGTCTACTGCTTATCCTTTTTTTAGTGCAAACCGCATCACTTTGGCAAATCGGTGTTGTTAACGGGCGACGCGGCGCATGCAATGGTTCCCTTTTATGGACAAGGCATGAATTGTGTGAGTTACTCAAATTTCTCCAAAAAAATTCTTTGTTTTCTCAGTTTTTGCTTACTTTTAAAAAGTATTTCCCTTTTTAAAAGGTAAATTTGAAAGCAAAATGACTCTATTTGAGTCTCTAAAAGCTTTTCAAAGCTAAAGGGTTCAGCTAAAAGTTTGATGTTTCAAAATTATGATATCCTTGGCAACGGTTGGGTCATCAATTAGAACCAGAGTTGAATCTAGAGTTGAATCCAGATTGAATTCAGATTGGATCTAGATTTGAATCCAGATTTGAATCTAGATTGAATCCAGATTGAATCCAGATTTGAATCCAGATTGAATCCAGATTTGAATCCAGATTGAATCCAGATTGAATCCAGATTGAATCCAGATTTGAATCTAGATTTGAATCTAGATTGAATCCAGATTGAATCCAGATTGAATCCAGATTTGAATCTAGATTTGAATCTAGATTGAATCCAGATTGAATCCAGATTGAATCCAGATTTGAATCTAGATTTGAATCTAGATTGAATCCAGATTGAATCCAGATTGAATCCAGATTGAATCTAGATTGAATCTAGATTTGAATCTAGATTTGAATCCAGATTGAATCCAGATTTGAATCTAGATTTGAATCTAGATTTGAATCCAGATTGAATCCAGATTGAATCTAGATTGAATCTAGATTTGAATCCAGATTGAATCCAGATTTGAATCCAGATTTGAATCCAGATTGAATCCAGATTGAATCCAGATTTGAATCCAGATTTGAATCTAGATTTGAATCTAGATTGAATCCAGATTGAATCCAGATTGAATCTAGATTGAATCTAGATTTGAATCCAGATTGAATCCAGATTTGAATCCAGATTTGAAAAATCCATTAATCTGTTTAAATTTTTCCAATTCTGAGAAGAAAATTCGATTCTAATGTCAAAAGTTCAACAAAATTGCATAAAGAATTTTACTGTTTTAAAAATTTATTGAAAAAAGGCGCTCCTTTGAGAAAAATTGAGAAAGATAATTGAAAAAGAAGAAAAATTTAAAGAAAAACCTTTTTTAGTAAGATTTAGGAACTACTTTTTTTACTTTTTTGCTTTTTTTTAGTGAGATTTTATGGTTTTCCATTTGTAAAATAGATGTTAAAGTGTAACTTTAACTACCGGATTTACGGATCGAATAGAAGACCGGAACTACCGGATCGAATAGAAGACCAGAACTACCGGATCGAACAGTAGACCGGAACTACCGGATCGAACAGAAGACCGATTTTCTATTTTTTTGCAATCAGCCCCTAGACTTGGTCTTCTATTCAAGACCGTCTTCGATTAGGTACATGCATAAGAAATGCGGATTTCAACATTCTCATAAATTTCCAACGATAGAATCCAACCAAACCTGATATCGATGAATGTTATATGTTATAATGTTATAAACTATTTGAAAGTTGTAAATCTCCTCTACAAAATAGGCTAAAAAGTGTTTCAATTGATCGAACGATTGAAGAAATTTCGTGGGTGAAATGCGAGTAACCAAAAAAGGAATCGAGTCACTCTGGGGACAAGTTTAGTGTGCTCAAAATAGAGTTAGCTTCCCAAAGTTGAAGATTTAAACAAAAAAGATATCTGTATATGAATTCATTAAAAAAAGTAAAAAAAAAACAATGATAATGATAATGATTATGATGATTATCATGGTGAGAATTATCAGGCCATTAACCGAGTCTCGCCTTAATCCATCTACCCAATTTTGAAACTTGAACATTCTCGTGGTGGTGCTAAATGTGTTAATGTGATTTACTCATTCAAAAAACTCGATAAAATCACAAATTGCTTTTTTGCAAAGTTGCAAAGTTTTTTAGAAGATAGCTAAATCAAAAAAGGAGGACGGCTTGTTGATTCTAGACGCTTTAGTTATGTCAAATTTCTTTAGAAATCTATCTTTAGGTAAATAGATAAAATATAGAGCACAAAAAAAAGCAGGTCGAGGCCGGTCTTCTACTCGAGTAAATACGATAATTCAAATATTTCTCTACCTTTTCAGGGTTTCGAGGATTGCTTAGTCCTCTCGGAGATCATCGATCAACACGCGAATGATATCCCGAAAGCTTTAAGGTTTCTTTTTTGCATAGAAATCGTTTAGAGGAAGGAAGCTTTGTGCCAAAAAAAGTGCCAAGCTTTGTGCCAAGAAAGTTATTCATTTTTCAGCATTTAAATAGAATTGTTTAGCCTTGAGCAAGAAATTTAGCGAACTTTTTCTATTGAATCAACTGGAATTATGACTTTTTATTTGACTATTTGAGTATATTTGACTTTTTGAGCAATTTGAAATACAAGTACAAGCTTTACAAGCTTCTAAATTTAAATTCATTCAAAAAATTTGAAATCAAAACGATTCTAAATTGAGATTTTGATATTGTAAACCGATTTAAAATGAAATTTCGATATTGTAAATTGTTTTGTTTTGATTTTTGTTTTGTTTTTCAGAGTTTACTCCGAAACGCGAGTCAAAGATGCGCACAATATCATCGATTTGGCTATGTACAATTATGAGGAGGTAAAAGAAAAATGGGTTTCAAAATGAGTTCCAAAATTTACCTATAAACTACCGTAATCTGGCCGCCATTTTTCATAAGATTAGTAGAAAATTTGGTATCATTCGATGTGAAATTAAAAGACTCATTCAATGATCCCAAAATTGGGGTGATTGAATGGAAATTGGCTGGATTACGGGGCTAAAATAAGGGCCTTTTAGAAGAGCATAAGTCTCAATGACGTCACTCTTGAACTCATTTCCAGTTGAAAGATCTTGTCAATCACACCTCGTACAAGTTGCGTAAGAAGTTGGATCTCATCTTGAATCGGTGAGTTTCAAGAAAAGCTGTTCAGCAATTCTTTTCTTTTCATACTTTCGTTGAAAAATAACATCGTATTCTAGCTAATAGTAGTGCACTACGCTGAGCCGAGTTGATGCCCATTTTACAGTTTCTTAGTTTTCACAGAAGCTCAACACTCTAATCCCTAGCAAGATCTCATTGTCATCTACATTTTCCGACCCCACATCGTTAGGTTCTGATAAGCGGTTCTCGAGATTTCGAGAAATTTCGAGAATTTAGGCAACGCTCAGGGTGCACTACTATTAGAGCGAATACAGTATGTAGCCTAACTGTAAAAAAGCTTATCTTAACTGTAAAGTTATCTGTGAAATTGTAAAGAAACTAAAAAAGTGCGTTTTTCAAATGATTAGCTGAATATCTTATCTGTAAAATCTGTGAAATTATAAAGAAATTTATTGTTTGTTCAAGTATTTAATTTTTTTTGAATACAACACAATTTCCCTGACATCTTTTCATAAATCTTTACTGCTGGTTACAAGCTGACAAATGTTTTCCTGACAAAAACAAAGATTTCTATGATCATGTCCGCTGATGTTTATCAGAAAATCATTTACCGTATTTTCGCTAATAGTAGTGCACCCCCGGTGAGCCGAGTTGGTGACTGTTTTACGGTTTCCAAGCTTTCGCAGAAGCTCAACACTCAAATCCCCCACTAGATCTCATCGTCAGCTACATTTTCCGACCCCACATCGCTAGGTTCTGATAAGCGGTTCTCAAGATTTCGAGCAATTTAGACAACGCTCAGAGTGCACTACTATTAGAGAGAATACAGTAATTACCAATTAACCTATGTTTGAGGCAAAGCAATGTTTGAGGTTTAATGCTTGAGGCAAAGCAAAAACCTCATCTTTGAATGCCTCAGTGTTCTTTACAGAAACAATTACTTTTGTAGTTCAAAAATTTCCCTCAAATGGTTATCCGGGGCTTAAAAGGGTATTCTGGTCTCAAAAGTGATTTCCTAGAAGCATATATAGCAACTAATATACCGTATTCTAGCTAATAGTAGTGCACTACGCTGAGCCGAGTTAATGCCCATTTTACAGTTTCTAAGTTTTCCCAGAAGCTGAACACTCAAATCCCCAGTAAGAGCTCATCGTCATCTACATTTTCCGACCCCACATCGTTAGGTTCTAATAAGCGGTTCTCAAGATTTCGAGCAATTTAGGCAACGCTCAGGGTGCACTACTATTAGAGAGTATACGGCAAACGTTTAAAAAATAGGTGTTTGAAATTGGTCATAGCCAACCGAGAAATGTTTGCTTTAATTCGTCTCTTAGACTTAGGCTTAAAAAAATACCGACTGGGGCTACCAGTGGTGAATTTATCGCATACACGAAATATATCAATCACAATACAACGACACACACAATACTAGGCTATATCTTAACTTAACCCACGTCATGACAGACGGCTCCCTAACCCTAAGCTCAATGGGGAACTAAATAGCTTTTTTGGTGGTGAAGGGAAGATGACGATGAAGGACTTAGGCTTAATTTAATTTAGACAACGCTCAGGGTGCACTACTATTAGAGAAAATACAGTAATTACCAATTAACCTATGGTTTTCTCTAAATAAAAAGTGTTTAAAGTTTAATTTTCTCTCAAAAAAAGTGTTTATTATTTCATTTTCTATCTTTTTAATTCAAATTTCGGTTCATTTTCAAGCAATTGTTCCATTGGTTTTAAAAGAAAGTACAAAAAGACTTTCTGGAAAGCCTATTAGTTAGAAAAATAAGTTTATAACAAAAAGTGACTTAAAATCTAATCAAACTATAAAGATTAACCTTCTTAATTGTACAATTTTACTTAACGCATACTTATAACTTAACGCATACTTTTTGAAAGTTTCTTCTTTAAAATCAATTTTCATTCCAATCAATTTTCATTCCAATCAATTTTCATTTCAATCAATTTCAATATTCCTCAATTTAGGTGGCTTCCCGAAACGTGGATCCCTTTGTATTCAATGGTGACATTCACGCGAATACCCTACTCGCAAGTCGTTCAAAATAGAAAATGGCAAGATGATGTGAGTTTTGAATATAAAATTCGACAAATGACAAATAAAGAGGAAATTTGTATCGAGATTAGAGAGAGGGATTAACCTCCAAAAGTGGGCTTGAATATGAAAAACTTTGAAACATGAAAATTATAAACAACTTCTAAATAACTTCTTAACAACTTTAGGCCATTTTTAAATCAAAACTTTGTAGATTTTGAAGTGAAAATGCAAATCCTGAGTTATTCTTAAAGATTTAAACGTTGAGAAAAGGAATATGCTTGAATTGTGTAGATTCAATGTACCGAATTTTTTAAAACATTGTCTTCCCTTCTTTTATTTTTACCGTAATCTCTAAAAAGATTTTTTTTACTGGCTTTTTAGCTAGTTTAGCTAGTTTTTTATCTAACTAGCTAGCTAAAAGTAACTAACTAGCTAGCTAGTTAGCTATTTTAGCTATTGCCTCATAGTAAATTAGGTTCTTTTCTTGAAACTTTTAGAAAACTTTTTAAAAACAAGTATTCCGTTGAGGATTTCATTTGTTCGTCGACATTGAACATTGAAAAACTTTCTTGACATTGAAAAGCTTGTGATTGGTTTAAAATTGAATTGAATTGAATTGAATTGAAATTGAATTTGAAAACGGTTAAAGTAGTATCAATTGATCATCGTAAAATACTCAAATAGAGTAATTTCTCTAATAGTAGTGCACCCTGAGCGTTGCCTAAATTGCTCGAAATCTTGAGAACCGCTTATCAGAACCTATCGATGTGGGGTCGGAAAATGTAGCTGAGGATGAGATCTTGTTGGGGATTAGAGTGTTGAGCTTCTGTGAAAACTTTGGAAGCAGTAAAATAGTCATCAACTCGGCTCGGCTCACTACTATTAGAGAGAATAGGGCAAATGAAAAGCGAATAAAAAATACGGCTTGCGGCGTACAAAATAGTCAAAGGTATCATAAAATATAAAACAAATACCGTATTTTCTCTAATAGTAGTGCACCCTAAGCGTCGTCTAAATTCCTGGAGAGAGGAGATCTGGTGGGGGATTAGTGAGAGGTACAAGCAGTATAAATCAGGAAGCCAGTCACGATTGTTCAAGCTGAGCCTAGCCTATAGGAAGCCCTGAGTGTCCGTCAGTCAGAGCTGACTCTAGATCTGGCTAGCTTACTGTAGTCTGTCTTTCTGCCTGCTTGGAACATAACTACCGTATTCTCTCTAGCAGTAGTGCATCCTAATCGTCGCCTAAATTGCTCGAAATCTTGAGAACCGCTGATCAGAACCTATCGATGTGGGGTCGAAAAATGTAGCTGACGATGAGATCTTGTGGGGGATTTGAGTGTTGAGCTTCTGGGAAAACTTTGAAGCCGTAAAATAGGCATCAACTTGGCTCACCGGTGTGCACTACTAGAGAAAATACGGCATTTAAAATTGAAAGGCTTTTTTGGCGGTTGATTAAGATCTAAGAACAAAAAATTTCAAGCTAAATTGAAACAGAATCTTTTCAAAAGCGTTGAATAGCGTCTATTATTGAAAATCTTAAGTCTTTTATCTAATAAATCTTTTTATTAACTGAATCAATGATATTAACTGATTCATAATCCTTCTTTATCCTTGTTTTAGTTACTGAGACGAGTGCACACTTCTCTATTCTTGGGTTTTCTCGCGGCCGGCTCAGCTATCGGATATCTTTTGGTGAAAAAAAGGAATCTATTATGAACAAATAAAATCTGAACACTTTTTGCTTTCCTTTTTAAACAGATTTGATTATTTTTTGTCTTTTGATTGAATGGTTTCATAAAAAATAAGAATCTATCACTTATCTTTGTACAGATTTCCCTCAAAAATCCTTTTTTGATGATTTGATGATGATTTTTTTCACTTTGAATGCTTTTGAAATGCTCAAATCGTTCAAATCGTACGTTAAAATCGTACTTTTTACTTAAATTTAAATTTTATCATTGAAAAGAATGAAAATAAAAGATTTCTATTGAAAAATAGTTTGCAATTTGATGGAATTTGATAAATTTCTAATAAAATATCAAGTTTTTGCTTTAAATTTGGCTTATTTTTTGTACAAATTGTTAAACCATTGCTTAAATTAAAGAAAAAGCTTTCAAAATCAATCGGAATACCCAATTTTGAGTGGATTTATCATGCTAATTCATTGGATTCGGTGAATTTTTAATTGGTTCTTTGTGCGGCCGCGTAATCGCTCGTCGTCTGGCGCAGGGCTTTAACGTAACCCCCTGCCCTCTCTCCTCTCCAATCTCTTCCGACCATTTCCAAATCTTCAAATTCGACATTGACTTCTCCTGAAATCAAGGCTAATCTCAATCTATTGGGTTGGTGAATCGAAAAACCGCTGGCTATTGTCATATGTCACAGTTTGAGCACTTTCTTCAAAAGAAACCCATTTTGATGTCAATGGAAAAGTTGTAGAGAATCAAAAATCAAGCTTATATCCAAATTTTCAGAACGATTCAAAAACTGGTTTTCAAGAAATGCCAAATTTACGAATTTTCACAAAGCTTGCAACAAAACTTGCATTTTAAGCGAAACTACTAAGTGTATCTTTTTGGAAATTTGGCTATAAGCCTAATTTTTGATTCTCTACAACTTTTCTATTGACACCAAATGGGTTTCTTTTGAAGAAAGTGATCGAATGCTCAAACTGGGACATCTCAAGTCCTCCATTCTTGAGTCTCACACTTGTCTCACACACAAACCAAAATCCTACTACGAAAGAGGAATCCGCAAATTGCCTACAATTGAAATCCTCTCTTCCTCGAATTGTGACAGGAGATGAGAAATGGGTTTTATCTGTGAACTTTCGGAGGAAGCGGCAATGGGTGGGGCCAGGCGAGAAACCCGAAAGTGACTCCAAGCCCGATTTGCACCAGAAGAAGTTGATGCTCTGCGTTTTCTGGGATATGGAGGAGTGGTGCACTGGGAGTTGCTGGATAGCAGGACGACCCTTAATGCAATCAAATACAGTGAACAGTTGGGAAAGGTGAATGAATCCTTGAAGAAGAATAGGCCCTTCAAGTCAAAGGTCGTTCTCCTCCACGACAACGCGCCCTGCAAACTGACTCGCTCTAAAATAAACAGCCTTGTTTGGGAACTTTTGGCACATCCCCCGTACAGTCCGGACCTCGCCCCTTTTGATTACTATTTATTCCGGATCATGAGCTTGCGGGAGAACACTTCGATTCGGAAGAAGCAGTCAAAAATTGGCTCGAAAAGTTTTTCGATTCAAAACCAAAATCCTACTACGAAAGAGGAATCTGCAAATTGCGTGTAAAATGGGCAGAAGTCGTCAATAATAATGGAAATTATTTGGAATGAATTGATGGTTTATGTTGAATAAATTTAGTTCAAAGTCCCGCAGTTTTCAATTCACCAATCTAATAACCATCAAATTTTCCAGATGTTTTCTTGTGCTTTCCCCCTTTTTTTCTTGTACTTTCAAGGGTTCTTGTTTGAGAAATCGGATTAGAAAAGCCTTTTCAGCTGGGTTTTTCTTGACTTTTCTTAGTTTCTTGGCTTTAAAATGGGAAAAATCGGCTTTTCCATTTCTCATTCATCTCATTCATACTCCCGAAAATCTATTTTTCAATTGATTATGCTGAGTTTCTTGCTTTGAAATTGACCCTTTGAAACTTGTTTTTAAACTGAAAAAGGATTTACTTCCATGAAGAATATTATGTGGAAATTGAGCTGAGATTTGCTAAAGCTCTTTTTGATGGATTGATGGAGAAGATTGGAAATGATGGATTAAATGTTTAAAACGAAAATTACGTTCGAACGGTTGATTGGAGCGTGGATTGACGCTTGGCTTTACTCTGCAACCGCTCCAACTTTAAAACATTCTTTTTTGTTTCGGTTCTTCAATAACTTCTCCGCTTTTTATTGTTTTACAACAAATTACAGCGAAGGCAGTTAATATTTGGACTCTTTTCCCGAATCGTGGTTCTTTAAAAGTCTTTTACTTTACGATTACTTTGAAACATTACTTTAGCATTACTTTGAAAGATTCTTTCTTGTCAATCGCGGCGTCGTTATCAACTTGCTTACTGGATTGCTGTTGCTTAACTTTCAGTTCTTGTCGACTTCTTCCTTCGTCATTTTGCACGCAATGCAATGGTTGGGTAAATCTGATAGGGTTTGTGAAGAGTTAACATCTGTCTGATCGGGTTTAAATTCTTTCCAAAAATTACTTTGGTTCAAATAGCAGCCTTCTCTTTAGTAAAGCAAAAATCCAAGAAGAATATTTTGATCTTTTGATCCAAATTATGTCGATGGAAAGATCTTTGGTTTAAACAGTCATCAAGTGAAGGAAAAATGCTAATCGACACTTCCGAATCCTTCCGAATTGTCATGTGCATTCCAACTTAAAGCAAATTGCTAAAAAATAGCCTTTTGACTTAATATTTCTTGATCTAGACTCATGAAAGCTGTTCACGCTATTATCTCGCTTTCCCAAAAACTCAGTCCATAAATTTTTAAAACAATTTTTACGTAAAGATTATAATTCTCATTTGTGCACTAACTGGACAACTTTAATTTAAACTGACTTTAGAAAAATCCTTACTTTACATTCTTTACTTTACAATCCTTACTTTACAATCTTTACGCTACAATCTTTACTCTACAATCTTTACTTTACAATCCTTACTTTACATTCTTTACTTTACAATCTCTACTTTACAATCTTTACTTTACAATCTTTACTTTACAATCTTTACTTTACTTTCTTTACTTTACTTTCTTTACTTTACAATCTTTACTTTACAATCTTTACTTTACAATCCTTACTTTACATTCTTTACTTTACAATCTTTACTTTACTTTCTTTACTTTACAATCTTTACTTTACAATCCTTACTTTACATTCTTTACTTTACAATCTCTACTTTACAATCTTTACTTTATAATTCTTACTCTACAATCCTTACCTTACAATCCTTACCTTACAATCCTTACTTTACATTCTTTACTTTACAATCTTTACTTTACAATCTTTACTTTACAATATTTACTTTACTTTCTTTACTTTACAATCTTTACTTTACAATCTTTACTTTACAATCCTTACTTTACAATCCTTACCTTACAATCCTTACTTTACACTCCTTAAAAATTCACAAAGCATTTTTTTTAGCAATTCTTCACTCTTTTAAAAATGATTCAACAATTTTTTGATTACTTAGAACAAAATTTTTCTTTATTCTCAAAGATTGCCCTCTTTTTTTCAGCAAAAATTTGAGTTTTGGTCGTTTGATTTTCGCGGGAGCGTTTAAAGACACGCGATCATCAAAAAAAAAGAGAAAAAAACACTTTCTAGAATACATTTCTTCTCAATTGAATATTTTTCCAGATATTTGATCAAATGGCATTTGAAAATTTTAGTTTTATCATTTAGAAAAGTTCACTAATTGGGGGAAAATCTCAAAGAATTCTCTCAAGGGATTCAAAATTTCTAAATTTCACTTTTTTTTTAAAATTTTCTCTAATTGAAGTCATATTTCTCAATTTTAAAACAATAATAAATAAATTTAACTGAAAATTTTCAATATAAAGGCTTATAAAGGCTTGTAAAATCTTTTAAACCCTTGTAAAACCTTGTAAGACCTTGTAAGACCTTGTAAGACCTTGTAAGACCTTGTAAAACCTTGTAAAACCTTGTATAACCTTGTAAAACCTTGTAAAACCTTTTAAAACCTCATTGATAAGTTCTAAAATCGTTTTCACATTGTTTTTCTTGAAAATTTCAATTTTCAAGTGTTAATTTGTGATAAAATGCCAAAAAAAACAATAAAATGCAATTTTTGGTATTATTGGAGTCTTGTTTTTGTTGTATGCTTTTCTATTTGTTTTCTAAAATCCCCTCCACTCAAAAATTTGAATTTATTAATTTGCATATAACATTCTGATCTTCGGAGTTGGGTTTCCGGTCTTCATAGGTAGAATTGAGTAATAAAATTAGCATAAAAATAAAAATAATCAGTCAGATCTTGTGTGAGATTGATGGAGATGCAAGATTTACATATTATAAACCGAGAAAAAGGTTTTTGCTCTTTCTATTTGTTTTTAGAATTTGTTTATCTAAAGCAATGAAAGTTTTTCTTTCATATTTCTTCAACTGACCACAGCCAGTTGAAGCCAGCCAACTAGCCATAGCCAGTTGAAGCCAGCCAACTGGCTATAGCCAGTTGAAGCCAGCCAACTAGCCATAGCCCGTTGAAGCCAGCCAACTGGCTATAGCCAGTTGAAGCCAGCCAACTAGCCATAGCCAGTTGAAGCCAGCCAACTAGCCATAGCCAGTTGAAGCCAGCCAACTGGCCACAGCTATTAGGTTTTTCGGATATAAACGAGCGTTTGCACTCCTTAGAAAAAATCGACGGGAAATAAGGGGAAATATTGGTATTTTTGCTAGAAAAAACAGATAAATAACAGAAAACACACAACCAAATGCTTTTTAAACTTATTTTTTTCAATTCGACTTTGATTTTTCAAAGTTTTTAACCCGAATAGCAAATCTTTGATTTCAACAGAAAAATCAATGTTTCAACTTGTTTAATGATCGGTCCAGCTTGCCAAATTTAATTCTCGGAAATCTCAGTCTAGGAAAATAAGTCTAACAACTTAATTATTGGGTTTTTCGGATATAAACGAGTGTTTGCACAGGTTAAGTCGTGAGGTAGCCATTTCCCGCATTGTCTTTCCAATGATCGCCTTTCCAATGGCGTGGAGATGCTCATCAATGGTAGAATTTGAACATAGAAACTGTTGAGCAAGTTCACGCGTCGTTTGACATGGATTCGATTCGATTGCAGCTCGCAAAATATCGTTGTCTACCGCTTGAGGTAGACAACAATATTCTTGACATCCTCGACATCCTTGACAACGAGAGTGTTCATCATCCTCGAGACTTTCATCGCCGTTCATCACTCGAGAATTTCCGAAAGCGTTGAAACCAGGCTCGACATCGGCTTTCGGACAATACATCATTCCCAAATGCTTTGACCAAATCTCGATGGGATTCCGCGACTGCTTTGCCCAGTTTAAAGTCGTAAAGTAGGCAGACGCGAACTTGATTTTTGAAGGTTTGAAGTCAATCATCTAAAGCAAGAAAAAAAAGATGTTAAAAATAAGAAATTATTAGTTTAAAAAGATTCCAAATATACACAAGATAACGTACTTTTAAATACAGAAAGACACGTTTTAAAAGCTTCTCTCACAACAATAAGTGTAGCAACGCTTGTTTAGATCCGAACAACCTAATAGTTGTACCTAGATTTTTTCAAAGCTCTTGTGATGATCTGTATAAAACCTATATCGAATTTAAAGTAATTTTCGAGTTTTCAAAATTTGACGAACTTTCCATAGGCTTTGCCTCGTCAATTTGTCGAAAGCGTTGTTGGAATTAGAGTAAAGTCGCCCGGTTCTCAGCTAGCTGAATACCATAAAGACGTAGCTCAATTCCTCCCAAAATATAATGCCAATCTAGATTAGTAGCCGATACATTGAACACTGATTAACATTGAAACTTTATTTGTTTAATCGTTTCTTTTCTAGTCGATGAGGGTGTCCGTGTGATGGTCGAGTTTTGGATTCAAAACTCGTATATAAAAATATATATATAGAAATGTATATAGAAATATATATAGAAATGTATATAGAAATCTAAGTTCATTAGAATTTAACGAAAAAAAGAAAAGCAATCCATTCCAAACTGTTTCTCACTTCAAAAGCCTTTAAGCAGAATACTTTGAAAGACTTTGAAAGACGAAAGTTCCCATCTCTCTCAGCATTCTCCATTTCCATTCCATTCCATTTAATCGTTTCTTCAGCATCAATTTGCATTTAAGACAATTTGCATTCCCTTTTTTTGCTTGATAAAAATTCCTTTCAAAAAGAATGAGAAAAATTCGTCTTCTTTCAGCCAAAATTGCTCTCTCGATCTCTAATTTATGTTCATTTTCTTTCCTCTTATTTTTTTCTATAAAATTTTTGCTATTTCTATCCACCTAAATCGCGTCCAGAATTTCAAAGCCTCTTGAAAATTGTGGAAATTCCTAAAAGTAAACGTAGTTATCCTTAAGTAGAAATTGTGGAGATTCCTAGAAGTAGTCATCCTTATCAAAAACTTCGATCGGTTCTCAGCTATTCAGCTACTCTAAAAGATCTGAAAGATAGGCACAGACCTCTAATAATTTCTAGAAGAACACGTAGCTATCCTTATCAAATTTCGATCAGTTCTCATCCCCATCATCTTTCCCTTTATAACCCTTTTGCGAACCTTTATCCTTTATCATTCTTTAGTAGGGTTTGGAAACAGCTCCCGTCTGGTATCTTCTCGTCTGTAGGAAAATTGAAAGTACCTGTATCTGTAAACGAATTAGATCTATCGCCATGTCAAATCTGCCCTATATTTAATCTTTTTTGTACCTGTGTTTCCTAACCGTAGTCTTACTGTACTATTTTTAGTTTTCTTTCTTTTTTTTGTGTGAAAGTATTGTAGCAATGTGTTAAATGCGGTTATGATTTTCTGATTCGCTTCTATTCGCCTCCCGGAATTTGTACAATTTGCATCAATGTACATTAGCTGAAAGCCAAAATTAACATTAAAAAAATCAAGTTTCAACTAAATTCATATAGCTTGATTGTTTTGAGAACTAATGGAAGATCGTGATGGTTATCTGATTCGCTTCTATTCGCCCCCTGAAAAAAGCATTAGGTTGATGCAAAAGTCTTTTTCATTTTTTTCGTACTTCTTTTGAAAAATAACAAAGTCATCAATTAACCTATGGTTTGCTCTAAATGAAAAGTGTTTATTGTTGAATTTCCCATCTTTTTAAGTCAATTTGGGTTCACTTTCAAGCAAATTCGAGAGTGAAAACGGGTTTTTCATAAAAATCTATAAAAACCTCTATAAAGAAATTGGCTGAATCAATTTCTCTGAAAATCTGAAAAAATATCGAACTTTTTGTGCTCTATCTTTTATTTATTAACATCAAGATTGGTTTCCTTAGCTAAAGCGTCTAAAATGCATCACCGAGCCGTCGCCTTTTTTGACTACCCGACTTCAGGCTCCCAAAAAAATCTAGACATAAGACATTTTAAACTCGTTTTAATGTCATTTTGCAGAAAAATAATTGGCCTTTCGAATGCAATAAACCGTTGTTCAATTGGTGCATTTGTTACTTTTTAGCGGAAGTACGAAAAAATGAAAAAGCCTTTTGCATCAACCTAATATATATGTCGTAGCCGCTTACGAAATTCAGCCGCTAACGAATGAGGGTATTTCCGGGCATCCAATCAAAAAGTCACCCACATAGAAAATGTTCATAATACATATATTTTATAATAAATTTTTTGAAATTAGCTCATTTGGTTCAGTAGAAAATTTTTTTGAGCCCCCAAAGTTTAGGTTCAAAAATGCCCTAAAATGGCTATAAAAATTTTCTACTCAGCCAAAAAACTTGCCTAATAGCTTATTTTGTAGCCAATTTGATGTAGTTTCTTAAAATAAAGCCATCTAAAACAATTTTTCGTTGAAAGTAAGAGAAAAAGGGCGAGGAACAAATTCAGGGCAATTCTCAAGTGTGAAAACAGCGACCGAGTTCAACTGAAGTCGTTCCTCGCCCTCTTTCTTCTAGCTTTGAAAAACAAATGTTCAATGTGGCTTTACTTTAAGAATCTACATCAAATTGGCTACAAAATGAGCTATTAGGCAAGTTTTTTGGCTGAGTAGAAAATTTTTTATACCCATTTTAGGGCATTTTTGAACCTAAACTTTGGGGGCTCAAAAAAATTTTCTACTGAACCAAATGAGCTAATTTCCAAAAATTTATTATAAAATATATGTATTATGAACATTTTCTATGTGGGTGACTTTTTGATTGGATGCCCGGAAATACCCTCATTCGTTAGCGGCTGAATTTCGTAAGCGGCTATATTTCGTAAGCGATATATATATACCGTAAATACTGTAATAGTACCCCCACGTACAGTCGCGTAGTCGCAAAAGTTTTTTACTATTTCATTTTTTTCAAAGCACCCGTACTTTCAAAAATGCGTCTTTGGTATCAAAAAATAGCTGAAATTCAGGGCTATTTTTTGATACCTAAGCGCGCATTGTAGCATAAACCAGTGTCGAGAAAAACTCGTTCAAAGCTAGACTACGCAACACTCCGCACCGTCATTATGGAGGCGGGTCCAATTACAGTATTTACGGTATATATTTTTTCTTTAGCTGAAAAGAAATGTCTTTTCTGCATTCTCGATGATCTCTCAAAGCTTGCACTTTTCTTCAAAAATCTTTTTCACTTCATTTTCCGATTTCAAAGTCAACTTTGCTAAAGTGGCAATTATTTTTGGATTAAACCGGGAGTGGGACAAATGCGACCTTTTCTTTGCGCACCCGGACATTTGCGCACCTTTTCTTCCGCACCTTGCCCATTAGCGCACCTTTTTTCGCGTTTTAAAAAAGCTCTAAAAAGCTAATATTGTTTTTCTAGGTAATTTTAGGGCGTAGAATCGAAATTTTGGCATATCAGAGCTTGTGGAAACAAACGGACAGAGTTATACAAAGAGAAAAATCAACAATTTTCTGTAATTTGACCTAGCCGTTTTGTCTTTCAAATTGTCTTTCAAATTGGTTCCACACGCTCTGTTATGTCAAAATTTGAATTCGACACCCTCAAATTACCTAGAAAAACAACTTTTGGAATAGAAATTGTTTAATATTAGCCTTTAGAGCTTTTTTAAAACGCGAAAAAGGGCCAATGAGTCGTGTGCGCCAAAAAAGGTGCGCAAATGTTCGGGTGCGCAAAAAAAGGTCGCATTTGTCCCACTCCCATTAAACCAACGAAAAATCGTTAAAACGTCTCATTCTAATGAATTAATTAGCCAAGAAAATGCCAATTTTGAAAGATTAACTCTTTTTTCTTCAATTTATTAAGCGATTCAGAAATTCTTTTCTTTTCTTTTTATACTTTCATTGAAAAGTAACAGATTCATCAATAAATCTATGGTTTTCTTTAAATAAAAAGTGTTTAAAGTTTAATTTAGGGACAATTAGGGACAATTAGGGACGATTTCTGTTGCTAGATGATCGAAAATTTGACTACTTTCTCCAATTTGTACTTTCTCCAATCTTTCTAACTTCATTTTCCCATTTTACACAACCAATTTCCTTAAAAATCTCGAATCTCCATATATTTTTACTAATTTTTGAAGCGAAAGATTAATCTGGGAATTCCTGAAGTGAAAGAGAACCAAAAAAACCAAAAAAAAGAGAGAAAAAGAACAATCGATTGGGATAATCTCTTACATTCCCCGGTCTAACTCTTTTCTTTTCAATCTTTTTCATCTTTTTTTCAACTTTTATGACTAATTGCTATTGAAAGTTACGAAATTTTGAAGCAAAGAGTTTAGCGAAATGTTGTAAAACCTTTTTTTAATTTAAAAACCTAGCATCAGCAATTGAAATTGTATTTTAAAGCTGGCTTTCTTCGATTTCAGCTCATTATTACCTTTAGTAGTAATGGGTTGATGCATAAGTCTTTTCGTTTTTTTCGTACTTCTGTTTAAAAAGTAACAAATTCACCAATTAATCTATAGTTTGCTCTATAAAAAAAAGTGTTTTTTTGTTGAATTTGCATCTTTTTAAGTGAATTTCGGTTCACTTTCAAGCAAATTCGAGAGTGAAAAACGCCTTTTTCGTAAAAATCTATAAAAAACTCTACGGAAAAATTGGCTGAATGAATTTCTCTGAAATTTTGGCGAAATATCAAACGTTTTTTTTCTCTATCTTTTATCTATTGACACGAAGATAGGTTTTCTTTAGCTAAGGTGTCTAAACCGCATCATCGAGTTAGCCCTTTTTGACTACCCGACTTCATACTCTCAAGAAAATCCAGGCATTTAATATTTTTAAACCCGTTTTAATGTTATTTTGCAGAAAAATAATTGCTTTTTCTAATGAAATCAACCGTAGTTTAATTGGTGCATTTGTTGGCTTGAAACGGCAGACGAAAAGGAACAAAAAGACTTATGCATCAACCTAATAACTTGCGGCCTAAGAAAAACAGTGAAGCTAGATTGATGATAGCAAAGCTTTCAGAAAAAATATTGTAAGGTTTCAATTTTTTCAAAGAGTGAATGAGAACAAAAGCTTTAATAAACGAAAGATTCTGCCCGGCAATCATTAAAGATGATTTCTAAGCTCTGGGATTTATCTCGTGTTCTCTTCATAAATATTTTCAATTCTTTATCCGAAAAAAAGAGATGAGCTCTTCTTTTCTTTTTTCTTCAGATTGAGCTGTCATTTCTAATAAATATGAATGAATTGAGGGGAGAGAATTCGTTTTTCAGGGAAATTTCTGAAGAAATCAAGAATTATCTCTTTCTCTCATCTCTTTCTTATCCCAGAGCTTATTTTTGTTTCTTTCTTATTCTATATTATGAAATATTATGAAATAACGAGTGAATCTAGAGAGAAATTGAAAAAAAAATTACAAAGCTAGACAAATTTGTCAATGGGTTATCAATAGAAAAACTAGCTAAGGTGTCTAAACCGCATCATCGAGTTAGCCCTTTTTGACTACCCGACTTCATACTCTCAAGAAAATCCAGGCATTCAATATTTTTAAACCCGTTTTAATGTTATTTTGCAGAAAAATAATTGCTTTTTCTAATGAAATCAACCGTAGTTTAATTCGTGCATTTGTTGGCTTGAAACGGCAGACGAAAAGGAACAAAAACACTTATGCATCAACCTAATAGTAGTATATGCTTTATTCAGTTGAATAGCGACAAAACAAAATCACAATAATCACCCAAAACACCACTCAAAACACACCCAAAAGATAAATACAATAGATAAAAGACAAAAAATTTTCTGTTACAGTTAGGGGCAAGCTACGTTTATGTAAAGTAGTGATATAGCTTGGAATCGGATCACGAGCCAAATCCCCAAGTGCTCAAATAATATAATTTGAAATTGTTTCTAAAAACTATTGTCAAATTTCGATGAAAATATGCCAATTTTTACACAGATTTCAACATTTTTACTTCAAATTTTACTACATTTTTACTTCAAAGCGCAAAGTTGAAAGCTGAACAGTGCGAGGTTGGGCTCTGGTCTTGGCTTATCTTTTTTTGGCCTAGCTTCATCTATTGGGTTGGTGAATTGAAAACTGCCGGACTTTGAACTTTGAACTAAAATTTATTCAACATAAAACCATGAATTCATTCCCAATAATTTCCATTATTATTGACGACTTCTGCCCATTTTACAGGCATTGTGGATTCCTCTTTCGTAGTGGGATCTTGGTTTGTGTGTGAGACTCAAAAATGGAGGACTGGAGATGTCATATGTCCCAGTTTGAGCATTTGATCACTTTCTTCAAAAGAAACCAATTTTGATGTCAATGGAAAAGTTGTAGAGAATCAAAAATTAGGCTTATAACGAAATTTCCAAAAAGATCCACTTAGTAGTTTCGCTTAAAATGCAAGTTTTGTTGCAAGTTTTGTGAAAATTCGTAAATTTGGCATTTCTTGAAAACCAGTTTTTGAATCGTTCTGAAAATTTGGATATAAGCTTGATTTTTGATTCTCTACAACTTTTCCATTGACACCAAAATGGGTTTCTTTTGAAGAAAGTGCTCAAACTGTCACATATGACAATAGCCGGCAGTTTTCAATTCACCAACCCGATAGATTGAGATTAGCCTTGATTTGCGGAGAAGTCAATGTCGAATTTGAAGATTCGGAAACGGCCGGAAGAGATTGGACAGCAGAGAGGGCAAGGGGTTATGTTAAAGCCCTGCGCCAGACGACGAGCGATTACGCGGCCGCACAAAGAACACATGGAACACAAATTTTAAGCGGAACTACTAAGTGTATCTTTTTGGAAATTTGGGTATAAGCTTGATTTTTGATTCTCTACAACTTTTCCATTGACACCAAAATGGGTTTCTTTGGAAGAAAGTGCTCAAACTGTCACATATGACAATAGCCGGCAGTTTTCAATTCACCAACCCAATAGATACCTCAAGAAAGAATTACAGAGCAGTCAAATCAATTGCCGAAATTGCGGCTTTAAATCTAGCCAAGGTGGGAATATTTACTTTCAAGAGCTTCGATTTTCGGCAATCTTTGATCATTTACAAGATTCTTTTTTCCGATTTTCCATTTTTCTTCTTTTCGTTATATTTCATTAAATCTACGTCTAACGTTTTAATTGCTTTAAAGGCTTATTATGCTAATAATCATTGTTTTTTATCGTTCGAATTGATTTTCAGCTTATCTTATCTTTCAGCTTATAGATTTTCTTTTCCAATTCCAGATTTCACTCGATCATCCCAAATCGATGCGATGCATTTCAAACGCACAAGTACAGTAAGTTTCTTTTATTTTTTGATTTTTTAAAGTTAAAACATTATATTCTTTAAGAATAGATTTAATTTGATATTCTTTATACATTTAAAAACGTTATACCATATTTTCTCTAATACAGTGCGGTGCAAAACCATACGCCACCCCCTAAATTTCAATTTTCTGCGGCTCCCGTTCCAGTGACAAAAAAACTGAAAACGTAGTTAGATTCAGGACCAAAAATAACCCTTAAACCCCAAAAATCTTCGACATCGCATGAATAGGGAGAATGTAACAGCCAAAAAAACGAAAATTCACCCGGTGCAAAACCATACGCCACCCCCCAAATTTTGGTGTGATTTCATACTTTTTTTCTAGTTTTTTTTTTTGTAGTAGTGCACCATGAGCGTCGCTCGTCGTCGATTTTAGAAAAAAAAGAAGAATTGTAGTTCGGATTTACTTCAAAGCAAACTCAAATTGCTTTATTTGCCTAAAAATAAGCTAAATGTAATACCGTATTTTCTCTAATAATAGTGCACCATGAGCGTTGCCTAAATTGCCATCTCAGCTGAGGAAAGATTTCCATCTCGGCTGAGATGAGAAAAAAAGCATTTCAAGAAATGGCTTAATTTAATTATGTGGCTTAATGGCTTAGGCTTATGTTTAATTTAATTATGAAAATTAAATTAAGGCTTAGGCTTAGGCTTAGGCTTAGGCTTTAAGGCTTAGGCTTTAAGTTTTTGTCGAACTTCTTAGCTTTGAAACTTGTTCCTGTCTTGTTGATATTCTTTATACATTTAAAAACATTATATCATATTTTCTCTAAATTAAGCCTACGCTTAAGTCTAAGAGACGAATAAAAGCAAACATTTCTCGCTTGGCTATGACAAATTTCAAACGTCTATTTTTTAAACGTTTACCGTGTTCTCTCTAACAGTAGTGCATCTTAATCGTCGCCTAAATTGCTCGAAATCTCGAAAAGCGCTTAAGAGACAAGATTCCTAACGGATCGGCCATCCGGCCATAACATTCAAAATACCGTATTTTCTCTAATAGTAGTACACCATGAGCGTCGCCTAAATTGGTCGAAATCTCGAGAACCGCTTATCAGAACCTATCGATGTGGGGTCGGAAAATGTAGCTGACGATGAGATCTTGTGGGGGATTTGAGTGTTGAGCTTCTGTGAAAACTCTGAAAGCAGTAAAATAGTCATCAACTCGGCTCGACCGGGTGCACTACTATTAGAGAGAATACGGTGTTATTTTTCAACGAAAGTATGAAAAGAAAAGAAATGTTTACCGTATTCTCTCTAATAGTAGTGCATCCTAATCGTCACCTAAATTGCTCGAAATCTCGAGAACCGCTTATCAGAACCTATCGATGTGGGATTGGAAAATGTAGCTGACGATGAGATCTAGTGGGAGATTAGAGTGTTGAGCTTCTGGGAAAACTTTGGAAACCGTAAAACAGTCACCAACTCGGCTCACCGGTGGGCACTACTATTAGAGAAAATACGGTATTTATTTTAAAATTATATTAACATTAGAAAAAGTTTAACGTTTAAAGAATTGGTTTAAAGCTTAACGCCAGTAAAAGTGATTTTAGAAGTCGGGTTTTTAAAAAAACCTGGAATTTTTGAAGAATACCATTGTTAGATTCGTTGGAATTCTTGGCTCAGAACTTTAAAAAAAACTAGGCCAAGAGTAGTCATAAAAATTATGCATTAAAAGTTTGGAAAATGATTTGGAATTGATTTCAATTCAATTCTATAAGAATTTCTATAAAAAGTCGAATTTTAAAAATCCAGAAATTGTCAAAAATGCCATTGTTAGATTCGTTGGAATTTTTCATTCTAACTTTGGAATTCTTGGCTCAGAATTTTAAAAAACTGACCCAAGAGTAGTCATTAAAAATTGTGCATTGAAAGTTTGAAACTGATTTCAATTCTCTTTTCAATTCAATTCTATAAGGCTACAAGAGGAGCATTGAATTTACAAAATTTGCAAAATTTACAATTATTACATTCACAAATCGATTTACAATTAATCACAATCAAAATTTGAAACTCATTTAGCTTAACTTTAAAATCAAAATTCTTTTAAAGATTAAGAAATAAAACTCAAGCGAACAATAAAATTTTGGGCAAAGGTTTTCTAGAAAAATTTGTGTTTCAAAAAATCTCAGATAAAGTTTAATAAAAGATGTTCAATGAAGCGTTCCTTTTGTGTTTGTGTTTCAAAAAGTCTGACAGAATCACACGGTTCCAATACGGTTCTTATTTTATTCCAATATGGTTCCAATACGGTTCTTATTTTGTTCCAATACGGTTCCAATACGGTTTTTATTTTATTCCAATACGGTTCCAATGCGGTTCCTATTTTGTTCCAATACGGTTCTTATTTTATTCCAATACGGTTCCAATACGGTTCTTATTTTATTCCAATACAGTTCCGATACGGTTTTTATTTTATTCCAATACGGTTCTTATTTTATTCCCATACGGTTCCAATACGGTTCTTATTTTATTCCAATACGGTTCCTATTTTGTTCCAATACGGTTCCAATACGGTTCTTATTTTGTTCCAATACGGTTCCTATTTTGTTCCAATACGGTTCCAATACGGTTCCTATTTTGTTCCAATACGGTTCCAATACGGTTCTTATTTTGTTCCAATACGGTTCCTATTTTGTTCCAATACGGTTCCAATACGGTTCCTATTTTGTTCCAATACGGTTCCAATACGGTTCTTATTTTGTTCCAATACGGCTCCTATTTTATTCTCATACGGTTCCAATACGGTTCTTATTTTATTCCAATACGGTTCCGATACGGTTCTTATTTTATTCCAATACGGTTCCTATTTCATTCCTATAAAAGATATTCAATCAAGCTTCAATGAAGGTTCAATAAAGATTCAATGAAGCATTCCTTTTCAAGAACACTTTTTTTACTAAAAAAAAGGGATAATCGGGGAATTTAAAGCTTTTTAAAAAAATAATGATTTCTCGATGGAAAATAGTGAAAATCTAGGTAATTATCCCCAGCAATGGGCTATTTGAAAAAGGGAAATCTTCTGCCGAAAAATGAATTGATCCGCCTTGGCTTATCTTTTG
This sequence comes from Mesorhabditis belari, assembly GCA_958450365.1. Lineage (NCBI taxonomy): Eukaryota > Metazoa > Nematoda > Chromadorea > Rhabditida > Rhabditidae > Mesorhabditis > Mesorhabditis belari. The sequence goes on along the minus strand of CAUEEP010000479.1, from coordinate 17,572 downwards.
AAATATCGATTTTCCTCTTGAGTTCCCTCTTGATTCTACAAGTATAAAACTTGAAAATCGCTGTATTCATCTTATTTTAAAGCTTATTGCTAGCTAGCTTTAAACTGAGCTAGAAATTCTAACAAATTATTCGAACAAATTCAATTTTATCCTTGAACACTTCTTTTTTGATGACTTTAAACAGTATCTAATTTTTTTTTTCGTTATTTATTTGTGAAATTTGTGCATAATGATGTAATAAAATCATTATTTTATGGAAATTTTAATTTTATCAGATGCTTAGATATCTTTATAGTAAGTTGACGTTTTTGGAATGGTTAATGTAAGCTCTAAAAAGCTTGAGTGATTGTAGAGAGAAGAAGGAGAGGTTTAAAGTTAGACTACGCGATTGTACACCTGTCATTTGGCGTTTTTTTAAAGTATTTACAATTTAATTTCGTTGCAATGTTTAACTTTTAACTTTTCAATTGAATCGAAACATAAGCAAGCTTGACGACAAACTCTACTTGATGACAAACTCTATAATTTGTGAGACTGAATATTCTTTGTAGTGCAGTTACGAGAAAAAATGGTTTAATTGGATGCTCTTGTCCGATTTGTCCAACTTATTAAACTGTTCGGTTGGCTAGAAATACAAAAAATGGTCATCATCGGGATTCGAACCACCATTCGCTTTATCGAGCAAAAGTTCTACCAATGAGCTACACCGACATTTCCCATTGCCGCTAGGATAGGCTTTATTGTTCGTTGGCCAAAAAACCTCATAAACCTGTTGGTTTTTAACTTCTTACTTTAGAAAAAGATTTAATTCATTGTTTGCTATAGCTTAGCTAGAGCTTATAGCTAGAGTTTAGAGCTAGAGCTTATAGCTAGATCTTATAGCTATAGATTAGAGCTATAGCTTATAGCTAGAGCTTATAGCTAGAGCTACAGGGTGCGCCATAATTACCCGCACAAGATATTCAAGGCATTTCATACCAAAATTCTGGAGAAACGCCCTTTTGATGAAGATCGCCCCTCGACTTGCCGATGGCTTCACCATTTTACGTTCACCTAAAAACTTCAAATGAATTACGAAATAAAACAGAAGGACTACAAAAGAATGTTGTCCAGTAAAAAGAGAGGAGAAAAACACTTTTAACAATGTGGGCTTGCCTATAAAATGTTGTGCGGGTAATTGTGGCGAACCCTGTATAGCTTATACCTATAGTTATACCTATAGTTATAGCTAGAGCTTATAGCTAGAGCTTATAGCTTCAGCTCTAGCTTCAGCTCTAGCTTCAGCTCTAGCTTCAGCTCTAGCTTCAGCTCTAGCTTCAGCTCTAGCTTCAGCTCTAGCTTCAGCTCTAGCTTCAGCTCTAGCTTCAGCTCTAGCTTCAGCTCTAGCTTCAGCTCTAGCTTCAGCTCTAGCTTCAGCTCTGGCTTCAGCTCTAGCTTCAGCTCTAGCTTCAGCTCTAGCTTCAGCTCTAGCTTCAGCTCTAGCTTCAGCTCTAGCTTCAGCTCTAGCTTCAGCTCTAGCTTCAGCTCTAGCTTCAGCTCTAGCTTCAGCTCTAGCTTCAGCTCTAGCTTCAGCTCTAGCTTCAGCTCTAGCTTCAGCTCTAGCTTCAGCTCTAGCTTATAGCTCTAGCTTATAGCTATAGCTTATAGCTATAGCTTATTGCTTAACTATAGCTTTTAAGTCAAAAATCACATGTTTCAACTTATTCCTGGTTTCACTGCTTCTCTTTCAACTGCTCTTCTTTGTTCAACGTTTACTTCTTTGCCCAAAAACAATTTCTCACGTGGAAGACTTTGAAAAGAGCAATGGGATTTCACAGAAGATCTCCAGCAAACAATTTTATACAAGGATATAATTAGGAAAAAAGAAAAATTGAAGACTTTAATCCTCTCAACAAAAGACCGAAAATTTGCGATCTTTTTGAAGAAAAAAAATTTCCTCTTTATTTCAAATTTGTTCATTTTATTTTATTTTGCTTAGGCTTAGGCTTTCATTCAATCTTTCTTTCATTTAAAAGCTATTCAAAAGCTATTAAAAGCTATTCTACATTTTAAAAAAGCCAAAAAGCTAAAAACCTAAAAAGCTAACTTTTTAAAAAACAATTTTCAATCTATTCGACTTCAAATTTCTTTTGAATTCAATATTTGATAATAGAAGAATTTTTTTTTGCTTCATTTTGCTTCATTTTTTTGCTTCCATTTCTTTTGAGTCATATTTTACATAAAGGAAACGATTTTTTTTTTGCTTTCTTCAGACAGATTTTCTGAGAAAAACAATCAAAGAAGCTCTCATTCAATCGAAAATGCTCTCGTATCGATTGAAACGAACGCGTAGCTCAATGGTGAGTGATTGAATATGTTTTGAGAAAGAAAGATTGAAGTGATTTGTTAACATTTTGCATTGAAATGCCAAGATAATGGAGTGTTTAGGCCGTTTGTTGCTAATTTAAGCGTTTTTTCGCTCAAATCGAGTGATTAGTTGCTAATTTACGTGTTTTGTGGCTAATTCAAGTGATTTGTTGACTATTTCCATTGAAATGTCAAGATAATCGGTTGCTTGAGCCGTTTGTTGCTAATTTAAGTGTTTTTGTTTAAGTGTTTCGGTTAAATCGAGTGATTTGTTGCTAATTTAAATGTTTTGTGGCTAATTCAAGTGATTTGTTGATATTTTGCATTGAAATGTCAGGATAATGGGCTGTTTAAGCCGTTTGTTGCTTATTTAAGAGTTTTTTTTCGGTTAAATCGAGTGATTTGTTGCTAATTTAAGTGACTCGTTGACGAATCTTTCTCAAAAGTTATCAGAGATAAGGAAGATGAGGAAGATAAGGAAGATGAGGAAGATAAGAAAGCTTTAACTTTCAAATTTCAATTTAGCAAACTTTAAATTTTGCCTTTAATAACTTTAAATTTTGCATTTAAAGTTTGCAAACTTTAAATCAAACAACTACGAACTCGACTACGAAGTTTTAGGTAAATATTGCACAAAAAACGGCTTTTATTAAAAAAAAAACAAAGTAAATTATGCTAAATCTTTGTCCGCTACTGTATCATCAAGTCACGTTCGAGATCTGTGAGTCCTTTATACGGAGTGAGTCCTTCTAAAGGACTCACTCCGTATAAAGGACTCACTCATGAATCCTTCTAAAGCCATCCCCATTTTCGGCTCCAAATTTTCGCACTTTCATCCTAATACTTAAAACACGTAGAGCTTTTTAAAGAAAGCCATTTTGTCAAAAGCGGAAAACAGTTTCGGAATCAGCGTTAAATTCTGGGTCGAATGGTTTATGGATTATCATTTGGTTGATTATTTCATTTGGTCACATCCTGATGTTGCCTTTCACTTGTCAGATTATTGATTGTTTTAAATTAATCTGTTTAAAAGTCGGTTCTCGTTGTCGCTTAAAACACGTATAACTTTTCATAGAAAGCCATTTTGGCAAAAGCGGAAAGGAGAATCGGAATCAGCATCAAATTCTGCGTCGAATGGTTTATGGATCATTTGGTTACATCCTGATGTTGCATTTCACTTGTTAGATTATTGATTGTTTTAAATTAATCTAAGTTGAAAAGTCGGTTCTCGTTGTCCCTTTTAAGTTGTAAATTTAGTCCTGTTTGAGGATGAGTTTGAGCTCATGAGGATGAGTTTGAGCTCATGAGGATGAGTTTGAGCTCATGAGGATGAGTTTGAGCTCATGAGGATGAGTTTGAGCTCATGAGGATGAGTTTGAGCTCATGAGGATGAGTTTGAGCTCATGAGGATGAGTTTGAGCTCATGAGGATGAGTTTGAGCTCATGAGGATGAGTTTGAGCTCATGAGGATGAGTTTGAGCTCATGAGGATGAGCCCGAAGGGGTATGGGGATGCCTCTTTACTCATCCCCATACCTCCGAAGACTCATGGGATGAGTCCGAAGACTCATGGCGATGCCTCCTTCATCCCCATACCTCCGAAGACTCATGGGGCTCTTCTCCGAAGACTCATGCCTGTTTCCATTGAATTTCTAATTAGAATTCAAAGCCTGTGATCAAATTTCGCTTTTTCAAAATTTCCAGCAAAATCCAAAAGCAAATTTGGAGATGAAAAGCAGATTTTTTTTTCTAAAAATTTGCAAAACTCTCCATTTCATCATTTCTGAATGCAAGAAATCTCTTTTCAAGAAATTTTCGCTTTTCTGAATGCTCTTCTGAATGCTCTTTTGAATCCTCCTTCAAATTCTATTCAAAGATCTCTTTTTGTCAAGAGAATTCAAGAGAATTCAAGAAAAACTTTTGAACTTTCAAAAAGAAAGAGAGGAAATCTCATTTTCCCGTGTTCACAACTTGAAGAACTGAAAAAAGGGACTTTTATCGCTTCTAAATCGTTTTTCTTTTTCTTAAAGCTTTAAGCATTGAGAAGAGATTTTTAAACCAATTTTTCTCTATGTTTTTATACCTTATACCTGCTATTTTACTCTTATCCTTGATCAAAAACGGAATTTGTACAATTTGCATCAATGTACATTAGCTAAAAGCCAAAGTTTGCATAAAAAGAAAATCAAGTTTCAACTAAATTCATATAGCTTGATTGTTTTTGAGAACTAATGAAAGGTGATTAGGGTTATCTGATTCGCTTCTATTCGTACTATTACAGTATTTACGGTATATTTAAATTATAGTTCTAAATTGAATTATAGTAGATAAAGGTTAAGCATATCGTAACACCTTTAATAGTAGCCTCTCCGCCCGATAATGACGGCCGGAGCATCGCGTAGTCTAACTTTAAATGCATTTTTCTCGCCACCCGTTTATGCTACAGTGTTCGTTTCAGTATTAAATGAAAGCTGAAATTCAGAGCTATTTTGTTTACGGTATATATATATCTATATGTTGTGTCCGATTTAGATTTCCGTCCGATTTAGATTCAATCTAAATCTTATATGGATTGAACAATAATATAAACATGCTTAATATATGTTCTTAAGCGTTTCCTGTAGTTTTCTGCATTTTTCAAAGGTCTTTTATTGATTACAGTCTATATCGGAAGAAAAAAGACAGTAACAGACCTTTCTGCAACAGAAAAATGCAGAAAACTACAGAAAACGCTTAAGAACATATATTAAGCATGTTTATATTATTGTTCAATCTATACAAGACGTATTATTGTTCAATCCATATAAGATTTAGATTGAATCTACATCGGACGTCCGATATAGACTGTAATCTAAATCGGACGTCCGCGATAAATTCAATCTAAATCGGACGGAAATCTAAATCGGACACAACATATAGACTTTCTTGTGTGATGCTGTCTGGGTTAACAAAACAAAAAACAAACCTAACAACTTTCGAAAAGCCAAAAGTCGAGTTTCAAATTTAGCGCCTTGTCTTTTCCTGTGAATAGTTAATAGTTCACATTCTTTTTTTTCTTTATATTAGGTTGTCCAATAAATAATGCGTGTTTTGACACGATTAAATTTTCCAATCTCATGGAGATGATTGTCGATTGTTGATTTGGAAGAACCAAATAATTCGGCCAACTCAGGAGTAGTTTGAGTTGGATCAGACTCAATGGTGTTAAGCAAAGCTTCGTTATCAAAAACGACTGGCCTTCCAGCGCGTTCCTCGTCCTCTAACGACTCGTTTCCGTCCGCAAATCGTTTAAACCAGCGCTGGCACTGGCTGATTGAAATTGAATCCTCTCCAAATGCGGCACAGATAGTTCGATGGCAATCCGCTACAGTTTTACCTCGTTTGAAATCATACAGCATTGATGCGCGGACAACAAACTTTTTGTCTTTCATCTGCAAAACAACATATCTATTATAAAACAAAGGCAAATGAGTAAAATAATATATAAAAATAAACACAAGATGCTGATGATTAAAAAGAGCATATATTTGCTCGAAGCGATTTCGCAATAGTTTCGAAATAAGTAACACGCATTACTTATTGGACAACCTAATATTTAGGGTTTAAACTTTCTTTATATTTAGAGCATTCCTTTTTCTAAAATATATCATTAAAATACTATATTTTAAGGTCAAAATTGCAAATTTAAAAACAAAAATCCTGATTTACGTTATTTTACTATATAAAAAGCCGCTCATGTTTGAAACACTTTAACTCTATATCGGACGGAAATCTAAATCGAACACAACATATATATATACCGTAAATACTGTAATAGTACCCCGCCGCCCTCGTACAGTCGCGTAGTCGCAAAAGTTTTTAGTATTTCATTTTCAGAAAAAGTTTCGTTAAATAGTATTGTAGCAATATGTTATATGCGTCTATGATTCTCTGATTCGCTTCTATTCGCCCCATGAATGAATATAATTTAAGCTTTGTTTTTGAGTGAGTGGTGGTCTCCTTTTTTTCTATTCATCCCTTTTTCACACCCAAGTGTTGAATTAATTGTGATAGTGCTGGGTTGCTCCAGTTTGAGCGAAGAATTAATCGTGATAGCGCCAGGTTGCTCCAGTTTGAGCGAAGTTTTGCCCTAATAAGGGAAAGTTTTGATAAATTGTGCGCTTTCAAGACAACCACTCTTGAACCACACCGAGACACGGTCTCACAAGAAATTATATATGCCGTAGCCGTTTACGAAATTCAGCCGCTAACGAATCATTCGTTAGGCTAGCTGTTAACGAATCATTGGTAGCGGCTAGCTGTTAACGAATCATTCGTTAATAGCTGAATTTCGTAAACGACTACGACATATGAATGTTTCAAAAAATCAACATTTCACTTCTTCACAATAAAAAACAAAAGCCGTTCCTGATCTAGCAGCAGAACAACCCGTTTCACGGCTTCATAAAACCGTAAAAATGATTGCCAGAAACGAATTCCCTGCATTGAAAAACCCCAGCATGGAAATTTCAGTGTAAAATGCAAATTGATACCAATGTCGCAGTGCGCACTGCGACACGCGCAGTGTAAAATGCAGTGTAAAATGCAAATTGACACACGCGCACATGGCCCGGGTTCGACCCCCGCCAGTGACCACCTATTTTGATTTTTTGCAAAATTTTATTTAAAAGGCACAACTATATGAAATTTCATTAGCTACATGTTTCAGGGTTTTTTAAAATACTCAAAGGGGCGCGTAGTGTGCGCACAAACGGACGGAGATTATTTTTATGTATAGTAGAGAGTTTTCATAAGCAAAAATCCTAAAACTCTCGCAAATTTTTCAACTTTTCACGATTTTTTCGAGAATTTAGCTCAAATTCTCAGTTTTTATGTAATTTCTTTCAAACGAAGCTTATCTGTTGATAGCTTTGTTAAAACTTCTTTCCAAAGACTTTTCGGAAGCTCTAGAAGCTCTAGAAGCTCTAGAAGCTTTAGAAGCTCTAGAAGCTCTAGAAGCATTAGAAGCATTAGAAGCTTTAGAAGCTCTAGAAGTTAATTCTCATCTAAATATCATCTAAATATCATCTAAATATTCATTTGAACTGAAACAATCTATTTTATTTGAATAAAGAACTAATTAAGAGCCGTTTCTAATCTATTTTTCATAAAAAATCCTCAAAATCCTCAAAATTCCCCAAAAACTATTGCAATGTTTCAAATTTATTAATGTTTGTTTGAAAAAGATACCTTCAATTCCTAGCTTTTGATTTATTTCTTTCAAAATAAGCTTTTCTTTTGATTAAAACTTCCAACATCGAATTTCCGGCTTAATTCAAGTTTTAAGCTTTCAATTCAAGTTTTCAATTCATTCAATTTCAATTCAAGTTTCAAATTCAACTTTTAAGCTTTCAATTCAATTCAAATTCAATTCAAATTCAATTCAAATTCAATTCAAAAACGAAATTTCTATCTTTTAAATTGATTCTCTTAGAAATGAAGTGCTTTCAGCTATCTTTCGTTAGAAAAAATCAAGTTTCAATTTAAGCGGACTCTTCTCAAAAATTCTTTCTTTAATTCTCAAAAACTTGAATTTTTTTGGAATCTAACAATTTTGACTTTTGAATTTTGAATTTTGACTTTTGAATTTTGATATTTAATTTGTCTTTTCTTCTTCTATTAATAAATCTCTTGAATTTCACCATTCGTTTTTCCTTTCACTTTTTCATTAGCTCTCTAATGCGCTCGTCAGCTCGCCGTGTGAATTTCACTCGTTTTTTCGAGGGAGAACCTGAAGAGGTGAATTGTTCAGTCATTTGTAGATTTGATTTTACAAAAGCAAAAACTTTTTGAATGTTTAAACTGTATTTTTTTTCAAATTTAAGCTCGATAAAGGAAACTTTACAGAATAAAGGGAAACTTTTAAGAAAATTAGATAGCTTTTGATTTCTTGCAGAAAGCAAAACCATTAATCAACTCGGGAAAGTTTTTAACTTCCAGAACTTGAAACTTTAGTTTGTTTTATACCTTTAGTTAAAAGTTTTATGCCTAAAAAAATCCTGAAAATCGAAAATCTTAAAAAATCGAACATCAATAGCATTACGATTTCATTATACCGTATTTTCTCTAATTTTAGTGCACCCTTAGCGTCGCCTAAATTGCTCGAAATCTCGAGAACCGCTTATCAGAACCTATCGATGTGGGATCGGAAAATGTAGCTGATGATGAGATCTTGCCGGGGATTTGAGTGTTGAGCTTCTGGGAAAACTTAGAAACTGTAAAATGGTCATCAACTCGGTGCACTACTATTAGGGGAAATACGGTAAATCTTTATCGTTTACCTTTTTTCATTTTTTAAACGATTCTTTCTCATAAAAACAACTCCATAAAATAAACAATAAAATTACTACGGTTTTGAACTTATAGACGGCTTTTAACGGCTTACGACTAATAGACGGTTTTTAAAGGCTTTTAACGACTAATAGACGGCTTTTAACGGCTTTTAACGACTAATAAACGGCTTTTAACGGCTTTTAATGACTAATAAACGACTTTTAAAGGCTTTTAATGACTAATAGACGGCTTTTAACGGCTTACGACCAATCGACGGCTTTTAATCTAGCACATTTTCGACAATTTGTACAGTTTTCTTGCGCTGAATCTTTGTGTAAATCCTTTGGGATAATGATTCTAGATTTTCGAGATATTTAGCTTCAAAGTTTATAAAAAATCTCAACGAATTTCAAAATCTCCACGAATTTCGAGCAGCGTCATATGGACTTTACAGAGAGCTCAATAGATTAGCTCGTGGCCTAGTGAATGTGTGCTAGCTCTTAAATTCGGATCGCAACCGGTCAGGCTCAGGTTTGGATCAGCCATTGGTCCAACTTTTTTGCTTTTGTCGAACAAAAAGATCAATAAATTTCCATTTTTTTAATAAATTTTTTCCTTAAAAAAATAGAATCACATCAAGTCGTAAAAAGACGAAAATATTGGTAAAATCGGAGAAATTTAAACACAAATTTTATGGTTTCATGAAAACAACAAAGCCTAGAGAAGCGGAAAAGTGAAAAGATAAGATAAAGTAAAGATAAAGTCAAGATAAAGTAAAGAAAAGATTTTTCGAAAGAGTTAGAGAAAATAGAGAAAAATTGAAAGCTCTTGTTTCTCTTTTGGGGAGTGTTAAGCCTGGGAGGAGGGGTTTGTTTTTTTTTCTCAATTCTCCTCTCCGAAATCCCACCCTCAAAGTCCCCAAAAAGATCTCTTCCTAACCAGACTATTCCCGTTTTTTTGTTGTAAATCGCCAATCAAATCGATTCAAATCCATTCAAAACCATTCAAAACCATTCAAATCCATTCAAATTCAATAAAATCCATTCAAAACCATTCAAAACCATTCAAAACCATTCAAATCCATTCAAATTCAATAAAATCCATTCAAAACCATTCAAAACCATTCAAATCCATTCAAATCTAATCAAATCCATTCAAAACCATTCAAATCCATTCAAATTCAATAAAATCCATTCAAATCCATTCAAATCCAATAAAATCCATTCAAATCCAATAAAATCCATTCAAAACCATTCAAATCCATTCAAATCTAATCAAATCCATTCAAAACCATTCAAAACCATTCAAATCCATTCAAATCCAATAAAATCCATTCAAATCCAATAAAATCCATTCAAAACCAAATCCCTTTCATCAAAACATTTCCAATTTCTTTTATTCAATCATTCTTGGCTATTTCTTCTTAAAATCTTTAGCTTATTGCCAATTTTAATCAAAGAAACAATTTCGCCACTGTTCGACTTCAAAATCTCAGTTTAAACTCAAATTTGAAACATCATTTTTTCAAATCAAAATTTGAAACATCCCCAAATTTGAAACATCATTTTTCCCATTTTGAATATTTCTTTTAAAAATCACTTATAGCTACCTTACAACTCTAGATTTCTTCAACTAATCAACTAATTCAATTGGCTTCAACAGCTAAAGCTTTTAAAAGGCTAAATCTAAAGCTAAATCTAAAGCTTTCCATTCCATTTCCATTGATTTTATTACTTTTTCAATATGGGTAACGCGGTCGCATATCGACACTCGGTTGCTGTGAGTTCTAAAAGAGAAATTTATCTAAATTTATCAAAAACTTTGTTTATTTCATTGATAATTGCGATATTTAGATGAAAATTGAGTATTAAATTGGAAATTGAGCATTCTTTAACTTTTTAAGCATTAAAAGTAAATGCTTTAAGTAGATTCTTTAAAAAAATCGAGGAATATAAGAGAAATCTTTGTGCTGAACGATTCTTTGTTCAGCAATTGAGCGTTTGGAATAAGAAAAAGAAAGGAAATCTTCTAGAAATGAGTTAAATCTCTTAAAATAAAGAATACAAAGTCTCTTTTTTCAAACTAATCCCTTTTTAAAGACATTTCAGAAGCAACAAACGAGAAAGAAATTGGAGAATTGTCGAAAACAACGGGAAAGGACTGGAGGCATCGCATTCAATAATAATATTCATGGAGATGATGGAAGAAAACGCGAAATAAGTGGTTTGTTGTTTTTAAGTTCAAATCTTCGAGATTTAGACTCAAAATTTTTGATCTTAAATCTTAGACAGACACCGCCGCTTGGATTTAATAGATGATAGATTGATAGGTAGATGCTCACGGCTTGAATAGATGATAGATTTAATAGAATGTTTCAATGGAACGTTTCAATAGAACATTCTATTTCATTTAATAGAATGTTTCAATAGAACATTCTATTTAATAGAATGTTTCAAAATTGTAAAGACCAGGAAATCTATCCCTCTTTTTCGAGATTTATTCAAAGTTAGTCCCACGGTTAGTTCAAGGAGTTCAAGGTTAGTTCTTTCGTTAGAAATTCTTAGTTTCAGAAATTCCAGTCACCTCCAATAAGTTTTTGTATAGCTCTTTTCCAATAAGAACTGCCAGAATTTGGAATCGTCTTCCCAGAGTTTTGAGAGAGTCCAATAGTCTTGAAAGCTTTAAATTATCTGTAGATGATCTTGATCTTGAAGCTCTAGTGGATCCTTGACGTATCCTAGCCACAAGGTACGCACAAAGTATAGTAGGTAGTAGGCTACTAGGTACTGATCTTGATCTTGAAGCTCTAGTGGAGCCTTGACGTTATCTGTGCTACCCATATCTGTAGATGATCTTGAGCTATTACATACATTATAGCTTTTTATCGGTTTTTCGTGTTATGTGTATGAATTGATGTGTTTTAATCTTAAATCTAGCCCACTTTATCTCAGATCCTGAATAAAGTATCTATATATAGTGGTTTGAAATTTAAGTTTTCAGATTTATCAAATAAAAAGATCAAGATCGAATTATCAATACCTTGTTAACCTTGCTTGGCAATATTGGCAATACTAGGTACTGATCTTGATCTTGAAGCTCTAGTGGAGCCTTGACGTCTATGATTATCTGATTAGCTTCTATTCGCCCCCCGAATAAAGTATATATATGTTGTGTTCGATTTAGATTTCCGTCCGATTTAGTTTCAATCTAAATCGGACGTCCGATTTAGATTGAACTTATCGCGGACGTCCGATTTAGATTACAGTCTATATCGGACGTCCGATACAGATCGAACAATAATAAACGTGCTTAATATATGTTCTTAAGCGTTTTTTTGCAATTTTCTGCGCTTTTCAAAGAAATTTTCAAAGAACATATGTTAAGCACGTTTATTATTGTTCGATCTGTATCGGACGTCCGATATAGACTGTAATCAATAAAAGACCTTTGAAAAATGCAGAAAACTACAGAAAACGCTTAAGAACATATATTAAGCATGTTTATATTATTGTTCAATCCATGTAAGATTTAGATTGAATCTAAATCGGACGTCCGATATAGACTGTAATCTAAATCGGACGTCCGCGATAAGTTCAATCTAAATCGGACGTCCGATTTAGATTCAATCTAAATCGGACGGAAATCTAAATCGGACACAACATATATATGTCGTAGCCGTTTACGAAATTCAGCCGCTAACGATTTGCGATTTGAGCGAAGCTAGATAGGCTGATTTGTGTCTTGCATAAATAGTTTGAAATCAAAAACCCATTTGAATCGAGCCATGTTCGCAGAAGCCGATTGCAAATTGTGCACGGCTAGCGAAAAAATTGCATTCATTATCGGCTAACGAATGATTCGTAAACGGCTAGCCGCCAACGAGCCATTCGTTAACGGCTGAATTTCGTAAACAGCCACGACATATATAAGCCTTTCGAATTGAATGGCTTTTTTGCTTAAAACATTTACTTTATAGCTAAAGCTATAGCTTTATAGCTCTTTATTCGCCTTTTCACCAAAAATAACTTACTTGTTCACTAAGAAAAAGCCAAGAAATCATTATAAACTATCAAAAACTATCAAAAACTATCAAAACTATCAAAATTTGAATCGAAAGCCCTTCAAAATCTCAAAATTTAACTTAAAAATGTATTAAATAGTATTAATTTCTCTTTTTTATTTTATCTTTTCAAATCCTCATCACTTTTTCTCTTTTTTCACTTTTTCATGATGACTTTTTGTCCTCAATTTGCTCGCAACAACTGACTCTCTTCCTATTTACTTATTTTTGTGAAAAATTGCTTTAAAATCTCGTTTATCTTTGAGGAATTTGATCGTTAATCATTGAGATTTGAAAGAATTTCAAATTTAACTGAAGAAAAATTTTTAAGTTTCAAAGAAAACAGCTTGAAGTTAGGATTATGGAGTGCAGTTCCTTCTATTCGAAGATTGAAAAAAACAATTCATTTGTACACATTTCTACACCGTTTTCAGCGCACTCAATTTCTGATTTATTGTAGAAGAAATTGATGCGCTAGAGCCAGAATATTCTTCAAGTACACTTACCACGCTTTTGAACTGATAGACGGATTTTAAAGGCTTTTAATGACTAGTAGACGGTTTTTAAAGGCTTTTAATGGCTAATAGACAGCTTTTAAAGGCTTTTAATAACTAATAGATGGCTTTTAACGGCTTTCAACGGCTTTTAACGGCTTTTAATGATTAATAGACGGCTTTTAACGGTTTTTAACGGCTTTTAACGACTAATAGACGGCTTTTAAAGGCTTTTAATGACTAATAGATGGCTTTTAATCTAGCACATTTTCTACAGTTTGTACAGTTTTAATATAGTTATAACAATTAAAATAAAAAGAAAAATCAAAATTGAATGGCAGTACCGGGAGTCGAACCTGGATCATTTGAGCCGTAGACAAACGCGCTTCTCGCTGCCCGATGATGACAAAAAGCGGTTAGTCTTTCTGGACATTCTATAAATAGTAACGAGACAATCTTGTTTTTCAACTTTCCGCTAAAACTCTTTGAAAGCTTTCTCTCACGCCTTCTTTCGGAAATTCGAACTTTCACTAAAGAAAAAGAAAGACGAACGAAAAAGAAAGTCGAATCTCCAAAACAATCCAATTTTTCACCCCCGAAGCGCTTTTGAAATGAAAATAGAAGGAAGAAATCAATTGAATTGAAAAATATAATATATTAGAATTTAAAATCAATTAAAAATTGATTTAAAGTAAAAAAAAATCAGGATCTTCTTAAACTTCTCCATCTTTTTTGAACTTCAAAAAATTTGAAACTTAAGTTTTTTTTTCTTTCAAAACTTTTGCTAAATCTTATCCAATTCATTTTTATCTTTTTCTAAACTAAAATACAACTAGTTTTTTGAATATAAATAACTTTTAGTATTGTAGAAAAAGTGTAGCTTTAGATCTAGAAGTTAAAAATTCGACGTTAAAAAATTCGACGAACTAACACTGCTGTCCTTTCTTGGGCCTTGACAAACTTGAAACTAAGCTCTTTTTTCTCTAATAACTTCTCAAGACTTCTCTTCTCCGCTTCTCTGAAGCAGTTATACGGGTTGTTCTGCTGCTAGATCAGAAACAGCTTTTGTTTTTATTGTGAAAAAGTGAAGAAGTCGATCTCTTACTAAACTCTTTGATCTTTTCCATACTTTAACAAATTTGAAACTTAACCTTTTTTTCTTTCAAAACTTTTGCTAAATCTTATCCTAAACTAAAATACAACTAGTTTTTTTGAATATAAATAACTTTTAGTATTGTAGAAAAAGTGTAGCTTTAGATCTAGAAGTTAAAAATTCGACGTTAAAAGTTTGACGAACTAACACTGCTGTCCTTTCTTGGGCCTTGACAAACTTGAAACTAAGCTCCTTTTCTCTCTATTAACTTCTCAAAACTTCTCTTCTTCGCTTTCCTGAACTCAAATTTCATAAAATTATATAAAATTTCGTAAATCTACTAAAGCTTTTTGTTTAAAAGAACGGAAAACGATCAGAAATCATCGAAATCTTCTCCTTTTTCTCAATTCCCAAGAGATTTCCCATTGTTAAGCCGTTTTTATTGTCGAAAAAGTTAGATTCTCTAAAAAAGTAAAAAAAGAGAATCAAAATCAAATTCAAATCCAAATCCAAATTTTCCTTTTCAATACCGTAACTTGTTCGCTTTTTTGCCTATTCTAAATTGAGACTCGGGAAATGAAATTGAGCCGTCAATTCAATGGGAAAAAAAGCCTGATTGAGCTGCTTGAAGAAGAAGAAAAGGTCAAAATTTGAAAGATTTTGAAAAGATTTGAACAAGGCTCTTTAAATCATCTTTAAACCATCTTTAAAACATTTTAAAAGCATCTTTAAATCATTTAAAATCATTTTTAAATAAAAATGAACTTGGAAATTGGCTGAAATTGATCGAAATTGAGATTAAACAACGATTAAACTCGAGTTTTAAAGTCAATGTTTCAAGATAAGCAGCAAAAAAAGCTCTGGATCAGACCAGATCCGGAAAATATCAGATCAGATCAGATCCGGACGGGAAAATGCATGGAAATTGATTGAAATTAGCTGAAATTAGGTGAAATTGATTGGAAATTGATGGAAATTGATGGAAATTGATTGAGTTTGATTGAAATTGATGGAAATTAGCTAAAATTCATGGAAATTAGCTGAAATTCATGGAAATTAGCTGAAATTGATCGAAATTGAGTTTAAACAACGATTAAACTCGAGTTTTAAAGTCAATGTTTCAAGATAAATCTAAAGAACCTCTAGAATGGGGGTTTAATTATCGTGTAGCATCAAAGTAAAAACAAATCAACTAATCAAATAGAATAGGGTGTTTTAATAGCAAATATTTAATAGGAAAAATAGCAGAAACTAGACTTCGGCAAACAAAACCAAAACCAAAACAGACCAAAACCAAAACCAAAGCACCAAAACAAACCAAAGCTCAATTTGCATATAAATTAAAATGTAAATTTAAAATTGTAAAATGCAAATTTTAATGTAAAACGCAAATTTTAATGTAAAACGCAAATTAGCCTTTCACTTTTTCTCACTCCACAAAATCTCGCGGCCGAAAAAAGGACCAAAACACGACCTCGAAATTTCGAAACAAAAAATAGCCTATGGGATAGATTTTTGGATGCTGATTTCAAATCTGCAAACAGATTTTCGCTAGCTCCTCCCAGTCGCGAGATATTGGCGAGTTTTGGTTAGTTTTGGTTAGTTTTCGTTTTCGTTTGTTTTGGTTTTGGTTTCGTTATGGTTTTGGTTTTGGTAGTTTTGGTTTTGGTTAAGTTTTGTTTTCCGAAGTCTAGCAGAAACTTTAGAAAGCCATGCAGGAACGTCAGCCGATTCATATGTGCGGATATCGATCGGTGGGAAATCGTATTGTGTGAGGTGAGGTGAAATCGAAACAATAAAACGTTAAGAAGTATAGTAGCGCTTATAGTAGAGCTTATAGAGCTTATAGTAGAGCTCAAAAACATTTATGCATCATTTTTTAGGGTTTAGGAACCATGTAAAGCTCAAGTAATCATTTTCAAACTTTGTAGATAAGTTAAACTAGTGTAATGTTCAAAAAAAAGAAGGTTCTCAACTCACTAGCAAGCATTTTCCGAGAAAACATTAAAATGCACTAAATACGGTAATTCCAGTCGCGCACTAAATCGGCCTTTTTAAGTAATCGGCCTTTTTACGCAAAAATCGGGGTAGGCTAGTTTGCGCCAATTTTTTTGCGCAGCTGGGTCATTTGCGCAGCTGGGTCATTTGCGCAGCTGGGTCATTTGTGCAGCTGGGTCATTTGCGCAGCTGGGTCATTTGTGCAGCTGGGTCATTTGCGCAGCTGGGTCATTTGCGAAACTCGCCATAACTTTGTCCTAAGTGGACCAATCTTTATGATTTTGGTTTCATTTTGTTGCACTTATTGAGATCTACTAGTTTTACAAGAAAGTTTCGGTTCACAAAGCCAAGAAAGTTCAAGATTTTTGCAAGTGAAGTTTCCCTATTTTGGGGGTGGCTACTTTGCACCAAATTTTTTGCGCAACTGGATCATTTGTGCAACTCCATAACTTTCTTCTAAGTTAGTCAATCTTTATCTTTTTGGTTTCATTTTGTAGATCTCAAAAAGTGCAACAAAATGAGACTAAACTAAACTGGGTCATTTGCGCAACTGGGTCGTTAGGGTTAAGCGCAACTGGATTGTTTGGGTTAAGCGCAACTGGGTCATTTGCGCAGCTGGGTCATTTGCTCATCTGGGTCATTTGCTCAGCTGAGTCATTTGCGAAACTCGCCATAACTTTGTCCTAAGTCAGCCAATCTTTATCATTTTGGATTCATTTTGTTGCACTTATTGAAATCTACTAGTTTTACAAGAAACTATTATTCAATAGCGCTCAAAATGCCTCCTTTTTTGTTATTCAAACATTAGATAAACTTTTTACATCACTTTTTACATCAGATTTACATTTTTACATAATTTTTAAATAAAGAAACTATAAAACTCTGAATTCCCATTTAAAAAAAGCTTTATTTAAACATTTATATCATTTAGAATATTTTAGAACCGAACTTTTCACTCCAGATGAGACGCGAATGCATCGTTTTGTCGGCAGTTCGCACGAAGATCGATTAAAGGTTTCAATTCTTTAAGAAATTCAGAAAATTCAGAAACATTTCTTCAATCTAACTCTAAATTGAAACGAAATAAACCTTTTAATTCAATCTTTCAATCCAATCTTTCATTTCTTTTGCTTTAAAATTTAAATCTTACATGATTTTTAATGCTAATTAAAAGAAAGAGACAAAGAATTAAAAAAAGCTCATTTATTCTTTTAAAAATTTGTAACCAGAGGCATACTGGGATCGAGAATCTGAATTCGTTATTATTTTT